>WEIT01020575.1:46658-63191 GCA_013389985.1 Dryoscopus gambensis
ATGATGATGATGATGATGATGATGATGATAATAGTACTAGACATCATCATCAAATCATATTATTATACTCAATAACTGTAGATTACATATAATTTCTTGGGATTAGTTAAACTATAGCAACAAATCTCTTGTATCATTTTAAGCATTGCTGCAGCATATATTTGCAGAGATTGAGAAAAAAAAAATTTGCACAGCTGATCTTTTGCCTGCTGAAAGTCACAAAATGAACATCTATGAGATGCTTCATCTTCATTTCCAGGACTCCCCCTTGGTACAGAGACAGGGAGTTGGAGAGGAACAAAAAAAGCAGGAAAGTCTCATATTGAAAAGTTGAGAAATATCAAGAACTTAAAACTGGACAGCAGATATCACTCTATCTGTGAATACTTGTGCGTTCAGGCTGTCTGTGGTGGAATTTTTGTGCTCTTCATCTGATTTAATACGTAGCAACTGTGCTTCTGGTAACAGGTCGGCTGCACACATTGTTAAAGAATTCTCAGAGAAAATGTAAGACTGACAGGATTATGGCTTGCTCTCAATTTGTGTGCGTGGCTGCTGCAAGGCTAGCCCAAGGTCTAGAGCATGAGGACCTGGTATCTCTTTCATATAGAAAAGTCTTACTCAATGTATTAAATGCAAGGCCTCCTTGGGACATCATGACATGACTATTCAAGTCATAGACAGTTTTTTTCAGCTGTATATGTCCATTTATTGAATGTGTTACTTTCTCTTCACTTCCTCCCTCAGTACTTAGCTTAAAAAGTTTAATAGTTGCTGGAAAAATACAATCAGATGTATTCTTCTGAGCCCCTAACAAGTAGTGTGATTGTACACACAACGAAGATTTTTTTTTAATATTCTGTGCTTTTTTTCTTAATGTCAAATTTTATGAATATGATAGTATCTCATACATTGTGTCCTTCAAAAATAAAAGCTTTTGGCTCTTCTGATACTGAAAAAAATCTGAAGAGCCCAAACTATGATTTTAAAAAATTTATTTCGTGAAATAACATGCTTTTTTTACATTATTGAACTTAATGAGTTCATAACACAGTTTTAGATCTAAGATATAGATATAGACATAGATATTTCTGCATAAGAAGAGACTGTCAAACTTATCTGATCTGAATTTGCATTTCATACAGGATACAATGTATTTTCATTAGAGGGTCCATGGAAATTGACTTTGTTCTTCATTTGTCTGAAAGACGAATATTTTATCAAAGGTCATGGAGAACATTGCATTGCATTGCCTAGGAGGTTCTAAGGCTCTTACTTGAAGGGACACCAAAGGACTGCAGAAGGCCTGGTTTGGGTCAGGAAGCAGCCTGAGATGGGTGCTGAAGTTTCTGGGTGGCAGTGGGAAGGAATGTACCAGAGTTGCACTTTTTTGACCATAATGAGTTGCCCCTGTGCTGGGGTCACTGTGCTTGCGGTACACCTAGTTTTGATCAGGATGCCTGCAGACTGTCAGCAAAGGGGGTCTACCTTCTGAGTAAAGCTCTGGGAATGAAGATGGAGAGGGCTGTATGGAGTCTTCCTTAGCATCTCTAGTCCATATACAGTCCCAGGCATTTAATGTGAACTAATCCTGCTGCTTCACTGGGACAGGAACTTCATGATGCTGTGGCACAAATGTGGTGTGACAAAAGAGAAGTTTGTTCTTCCGTCTGTTTAGGCTGGAGAAGATTCTTGTTTCTTGGCAGTATCAGGTGTACCAATCAAAGGACTTAGTGTTTATTTCTTTATTGTTGATGGTGAAAAGTATTAATTTCTTTTATGGAGTTCCACAGTTCTTCAAGTATCCTTATAGGCTGTATTATAAATGTTCGTGCTTTTATCTTTTTGAACACAATTGGTTGTATTGACTAGTGAGTTATCTAAATGGACGAAACAACCCCACCTAAATGACAAAATTACATTGTTCATCTCGACTCCAGATTGCTGATGAAATTAGTTTCCTTCATACATCTGTGAGGACTCTCTTCCTCAGGGCTGAACTGCCCAGCACAGTGGGATCATCTGCTCCCAGACGCCCTCACACAGAAGAGTTTCCGTTGTGCTGGTAATTACCAGATCGGGTTTTGGCTCTGTGAGCTGGAAACCTAAATCTCAGCATATAAACAGAGTTGTCCCAAGCTGAAAAGGACCTTTTCAAATCAAACTACACATTTTATGTCAAGATCCAGACTGACCATTTACAGCAGATGTATTATTTTTAAAGAGATGCCTATACATAGTATTCATAGTCCCTAATGTTTTCATTAACAAAATTGACAGTACTAATCAGCATTTGAATATACTAATTGGCCATGTGCTGATCTAATTTCCACGCTGAGTGCTGTAAGGCAATGTATTGTAGTTATGAATTGTGGATTGTTGCCAATTTGTAGGATACCAGGGAGTGATTCACCAAATTATTGCAAAAACACCATATAAGCAGATAGATTATTGAAAAAAATAGAGAAAATAATATTTTAAAAAAGGAAAGGAAATATTTACAATTTAGTATATTTTTCAGGAGAAGAAATTAAATGTTCTTTGATTTAAAAACTAGAAAATACTCCCTTTTTTTTAGTCTGGTGAATGGATTAATATTAAGGACCCTGGGACAAATGCTATAAGGAATGCCCTCTGGAATTGAAGGTGCTGTGACAGCTGAGGGCATCTACAGCTGGTGATTCAAGGTTCTCTATTAATTTTACTATAGTCTCTGATGTCTGTTATTGTGTAAAAATGTTCATTTAATTAATTATTGGGACTTTATGTCCTGTATTCCTGAATCTGTGTTTGATGCTGAAGGCAGGAAGATGTACTGAAGTGGAATTTTCAAAACCCCTTGCTAACTGAAGAGCACATGCCCTTCCAAAAGTCAATGGGACTTCAGTTACATAAACACTCTCCTTAGAGTTACACCACAAGAGTATATTAGCTGATAAATTTAGATTATAAACTGATGGCAGCTCTGATGCATTTTCATTTGGGTAGAAAATATGCATGTATTTACACGAGTGTACATGTACACATTCAAAAAAACAAAGCAAAAGTCAAAACCAACAATATCATAAAATACAAGTGGGTATAGGCTATTTCTCAATAAGATAATGCTAAAAACGTGACAGTATCTAGTAGTTATACTTTGGAAAAAAAGAAAAAATAGCTGTTACCTTGCAGAAGACTTTGTTACTTTACCCTATGTACTCCTTTCCATGTTCTCTCCCCAGAGATGCTCATTTTTTTCCTCATATGAATGCAATAATTCAGACGTCAGATGAAGCTGACAGCAAATCACAGGGCTTTCTCTTCAGCTTCAGAAGGAGGCAAAATAGGGTGGCTACATGCACAGACACCCCCACTTCTGTAGGTCATTAGCTGGAGACTTACTGATGCTGCCCTTTCTCTCTGTCTTATAACACCTGTGCATTAGGCTAGACACTTCTACAGAGGGTCAGCATGACACACAACTGTTGCTGTGACCCCTGCCTATCTCTCTGCCGGCTAGCGATGGACAGGAGTCTCTGGGCAACATTCCCAGTGGGTCCGTAGAAAGAAGGGGGCTGCAGCAGCTTACCGGGGCTTCCAGAGTGTCTCTGGGCTACACCTTTGCAGGCAGCAGCAAGCCGTAAGAGAAACACAGTATCGCTCTTGATGGTGAAGTCAGGGGCGTTTATTTCAGTCCAGCGCCGGCAAGGGGGAGGAAGGGGGAAAGGGAGAGGGAAAGGGGAAGGAGAGGGGAAGAAGGTCCAAAGCAGAAAGAGACCTCGTGCCCCTGAGCACCCCCTTTTCACAGTTTCGAAGGGCCCGCGGGCCCAAGGCTTGAACCAATGAAAAGCTCACAGGGGAAGGATCATAGGCTGGGTCACACCTTAGGAATACACCATACATTTTGGAAGGGGGAAACAGAACGAACCAGTCAAAGGAAAATAGACAATCACACACAACCTTAATGGAGGAGTACGCAGTAATATTTAGCTGTCCCATTCACATGCTGTAAGCCTGACACCCAACGCAGTTGAACACACTTCTGAACTCGAGTGGAGGTAGGGAACCCTCAGGTACTCTGAGGATGATGGTCAGACTCTATGTTCACAACAGTCGCAGGCCACAACAGATCTTAATAAGCAGCGGTTGCTATCGTGTGTCACCACCTCCTGCTTTCATAACAAGAAACTGTAATTGTCACCAGGGTCACCAAGTTTTTCCTGAACATCCTCCAATGAAATAGCTTTCTTTGGTTCTAGGTTATTTCTCAAAAATTACTTTCTAATACTTTTTATTGCTAAAGAAAGACTGGAAATAGCATAGACAGGCAGCAATAAAACTACTAAGCTTTTCATCAAAAACTTGTTTCTATGAGAATGATAATCAGGAAAAAAATTTTGTGCATGAAATCCTGCTACTGCCTTACCTTCGAGACTTATGTTTTCAAAAAGTTGATGGCAGGGGACTGCACATTTTCTTTTGCTGCTACTCCAGCCTGATCCCTCTGCAGTAGTGACCTCTACACTTATTTTGCTTTTCAATGTCTTAAAATTTAGTTTTCTGTACAGTCATTCACACTGAACCCTGAAAAGAAGATACATATATATTTATAACAATAAAAAAGAAAGAATTTCTTGACTTTTAAGGGCTTCTGATATTTTATTAGCCAGTCTACATTCACCCTCACCCTTACTGGTCTCCCTGTGGTAGCTCTAGCTCTGCCGATCTTGTAGACAAATGATGGAAGCATCTGACTTAGAGCCTTTTAGAATCAAAGAAGAATGAGAGGGAAAAGACCTGCTAGGTCATTTTGTCCATCCCCTGCCAATACAGGATCATGACCTACTGTACAATAACTTCACTAATGTTTTGCCAAGTCTCAATTTAAACAAATCAAGTGGTGGGGATTATATCACTTTTTTTTTTGGGAGGGGGGGAACAATATATTCCCATTTTTTCATATTTTCTATGAAGAATTGTTGTGATATTCTACTTAATACTCTTAATGACCATAGTTACAAGGATAACTTATTTGCTTCTTGTAATAGTTGTTTCTTTCTTGGCATGCATGTTTTTAATATATACTATGTTAGAAGCACTGTATTTATCATGTAATTCTTTCTAGTTTTCTTCATAGCTCAGATCCCAAGACCCTTATTAATGCTTGCTGTTTAGTGTCATTTAATTTCCTTCCACTTTATTAATCTTTCTGGTATAGACTGCTCAAAAAGATACGTGTTGCTCATTATATTATCCTAGGTGTGATTCTCAGGCGTTAGTGTTTTACAGCAGGGCTCTTGTCTGAGTCATAATATGATGCATGTGGATGTGTATTTCCAAATCTCCTTAGTGTCCTGCTTTATAACTTAATGCAGCTGTCTGACCAGTTCTCATTCCTGTCTTTTATTGCATCAATATACCTTTTCCAAACTGCTGAAATTCTGTTTTACTGAATTATCTGTCCAGTTCTCGAGTAAGCCAACTTGTTCATTATCTTCATCTTCATTAATATTTGAACTCATCCTACTTATCTCCCTATGCCCTTTTGTAGAGTGTAAAACTTTCTTTTTCAGAATTTCTGTATCTTATATTTTACTCAAACTGGAAATTTAAAAAAAAAGCAGCCAGAATTTGCATTACATAAAGTGTTTTGTTGTTTTAAACATCAATTCTATTTTTACTAGAGTAGCAAGGACTAAACTGCTACCAAAGTAAACACACATTTATTGCTTGCCATCGCTACAGATCAGAGTTAATGAATTTCATTTAATTATTTCCAAACCAGTATATATTTACCTTTCACTTGAAACTAGCCTTCATGCAAAATTCTCATGGTATTTTTTACTTTGGAATAACATATACATAGTTTTAATTTTAACAGAGCTTTCAAATTTTTTTTGTTTCCATTGGAATTCTTTGACTTGATGGTCTGACTAGAAAATTTTGAAAGCCCAAAACTATAAAGAATAAAAGAAAAAGATATTGCGTGATTTTTAAAAAATTTGCTGATACTGCTCGATCACTTCTGAAGAAAGCAAATTGTATTACAAATTACTGTAGAAATTAATAGGATTTATTTTGGCTATTTGTAAGGTGTTGTGCAGAGCACGTAAGTTAAGTTGGATTTCAGTTTCAAAATACTAATTTAACTTACTTTTTATTTTTTAATTGTAAAATTATTCAGATAAATGAATATTTTATAAATGGAAGTATGTTTGAAATTTCTGTATGTTTTTTATACTTAACATCTATGTATGTAACTGTCCTCCTCTTTCCCCAATAATATAACTAAAAGATTGTAAGTATGTATTCTTAATAAACACATTTTCCATTACTATCAAAAGTAGCTCCAGGCAAAGAGTTGGCAAGTAAAGAGTTAACAAAAAGGTCAATGAAATGTGAGGACAACTGGTCCTCAATGTGTACAAAAATAATATTTGTGGGTTTTAGATGTCTTTTATGTTTCTATTGCGCAAAAATAGATTTTTTTTTTGATTGAACATTTTCAGCCTTCCATTGACTGAAATAGATGACTGCCTTAGGGCATTTTTGAAAGGGAAAACTAAAAGAAAAATGACTAAATTCCTTTGTTCGGAACTACTGCTCTGCATACCCAGTAAATTTTTTAATACAAAGACATATCAGTCAGTGGGGAGTTTAGTTTGCAAAAGGACTGCAAGATTAGGTTTTTAGTATGCAATTGTGACCACCAAACAGGCATGATAAGACTGCAGTGACCAGGAAGGGCAGGTACAGCCACCCTCTCATTTTTCAAATTTCAGACCTTTACAGGTTTTCACATTGGAGTAGTCGGTCCAAAATAGGAAAGAGGGCCAGGGAGGTAAAGAAGAGAAACCGCTCACACTGCAGAACAGCTGGGGAGCAACACCCGCTAGTCCCATGGTTAAGGCAGGCTGATGCTCAGGTGCAAGAGCAAGGTGACCTTCTGGGCACGTGGGAAGACTTCAGTTTTTGCTGAGCTTTAGTCTGGAGCTGAATGTGCATGTACTTGTAGAGCAGGTAAATAACGCAGGCACAATGGATCAAAGCCCGCGTACAGAAGAACTCTCTGTGGCTAAGGAACAACATCAGCAGTTAGGAAATATAGCACTTTATTTAATTTTATTTTTGAATCAGCACATGTGTCTTAGCTAGACTGTTCTTCAGCTTTCCCTCTTACTTGTATCTGTGAGCAGCAGTGATGTACTTTTTGTGATGTATGTAACATCACAGCCTTAACTGAAGGTGCTCTGAAAGAAAAAAGCCAGATCCTTGTCCTGACATTTGTTCTAGGCTCTCAAGCAGTGCTCTATGGGGTCAAATTTCAGGGGTCCAAATTACTGGAATAAGTTTCAGAAATTATGTTTATTTTGTTAAAAAAAAGAAGAGGGGATGGTCAAGTGTTGAAACTTGCATTTTTATGCAATTACAGTTATCCCCTCTTTAGTGCATATTATCTGGTAAGAAATACATTGACAAAACCTTGGTCAAAAGGACAAATCTCCCAAGACTTCCTTCTTTTTCTTCACTGTTCTTGCTGGCACAATTAAAAATGTTCTATCTAATGTTTTAAAATTTTTTTTATGTTCTTTGACATTTTAGTGCATGACAGTTTTTTTAATGGTTATTGTAGTTTAACAGGTCCTTAAAATTTTTGAAAAGACCCTAAGCAGGCATTTGCACAACTGGGGAAGAAATTCTATGCATCAGAAATATAATGCACATTTTAAAAGGCCCTGTCAATATACTCTGAAACATTGGCTAAATTAATAAAGTCCATTTGAATAGAAAAGAATAGTTCAGTTGGAAGGGATCTACAATGATCACCTAGTCCAACTGCAGGGCCACGTCAGGCCTGAAGGCAGTAGGCATTTTTATTTTTGCCATTGACTCTGGAGAAGGTCATGAATTGTTTCTACACCTAGATCAACAGCGAAATGAAGACTAAAGAAATAGCAAAACCCTGCACAATCAACCTGATAGGTTTCTATAGTGAGATGATGAGCTGGTACCCTGACTTTCATAAAGCTGTTGAAGCTGTCTCCTACAGCATCATAGACAAACTGACAGTAAATGGTGAAGTAAATTGAAAACTGGCTGAACTGCTGAGCTTAAAGTACTGTGATCAGCATTGCAAAGACTGCCTGGAGACCAGTAACTAGTGGTGTTCCTCACAACTCAGTACTGAGTCCAATATTGCTTAAAATCTACATTCATGACCTAGATGATTGGACAGAGTTCAATTTTGCAGACAACAGAGAAGCAGGAGAACTAGTTGCTCTAACAGATGACTGTGCTGCTCTTCAGAGAGACCATCTAGAGAAATGGGGTGACAGAACTCTCAAGAAATTCAATAAAATGAAATGTCAAATTGTGCTCCTGGGGAGGAATAACTGCATGAACTAGTGCAGGCTGGGCTGGCTATCTGGGAAGCAGCTTTGCAGAGAAGGCCCTGGAGACTGGTGGACTGTGAGCCCAGAGCACACCCTTTCAACAAGAAAGCCCAACAGCCTCTCCTTGGGTGCATCAGAAACCACACCACATAACTGCATTAAGGGTGCTCCTTTTCCTCTCCTCAGCCCTGGAGAGGCTACAGCTGGAGTGCTGGGTCCAGTTCTGAGCTGCCTAATGTGAAAGGGACCTGGATGTACTGGAGTCAGTCCAGCAAGGGCCCACTGACATGTTGAAGGACTTGGAATTTGTGAGTTATGAGAGGGTTAGAGAGACAGTGAGGGGTTTTTCAACCTGGAGAACAGAAGGCTCAGGATGACCTTCATATGTAGAAACACCTACTGGATGGGGAGGAAAAAAGGTGAAGCTGGGGTCTTAGTGGTGCCCAATGATAGCCCAAGAGGCAATAGGCACAAACTGAAATGGGCAAAATTTCAGTTCCTCATAAGTAAATTATTTTTTTAGTGTATGCATGATCAAACACTGGAATGGTTTGCTTGGGGAGGTTGTGTAATCTCTGTCTTTGGTGGTATTTAAAACTCAACATGGCTCTGAGCAACTTACTGTGGCTGATCCTGCTTTGAGCTGGGCAGTTGGACTAGATGATCACCAGAGGTTCTTTCCAACCTCCCCCATGAAGGGATTCTGTGGTTCATCATAATAAAGTCTGCTGTGGTCATTAGAGATTTTGGAATACTTCTTTACTCCTTTTATTTCTTTTTCTTTTCACCTCGAGGGCAAATCATGTTATCAATAAACAAAAGGCTGCTCACACTGTGGTGTACCACTTTTCCTTATTTTGCTTTCTGTTTATATAATAGTGCTTTCTGTCAGGGCCTGGGCCAAGGAACTGGAGATCTAATGTCTCGTGCTGTTCATATTACATAAAATGTTCACGCTGCAGTAAATTAGTAATTGTGTTCAAGACTCATTGTGTTTCCTGGGAGCAAAGACGATATACACCACTATAAGTGTGCTTTTATTTTAAAGGGTTGGAGGTTGATCCTACAATCACTTTCTAGTGTGAGCAATTCTGATATAAAGTTTTCTTCCCCAGAGCTACTCACTTTTGAAAGGGTAACTCTTTGCAGGAACCAACCCTTGTGTTGTATGTGGCAGTTTAGAAACTGGACTGTAAAAATATTTCTTCTTCTAAACACATGACAATAATGTGGATGGCTGTTAGCAACACAATTCCTCCAGCAAATGGGAATGGTTACTGCATACAAAATCAGTTTGGCTTTCATTACTTTTCAAGCAGGTACTTAAATATATATATAGTATCTGCTGTAGAGCGAGTAGGAAACAGAATGGGGAAAAATGAAGGCTTCTCATTTCAATTGTGGTCCTTTTTTTAACTGGCAGTTGTTCCTGTTTTCAAGTGTTTGTTTCTACTTTAATGAGGATACCAACTTTCATCCAGTGAGATGTGTGGGTCACTTTGTTAGCACACTTGCACACACCAAGGCAACACACCAGCTGGAAATTTTGACTTTTAGCTGAATTATTTTTCCCCAGCAAATGGCTTTCCTTTTGACATATTTTAATGTACTTGCACACTGAGAGGAAGAGTGGGTGAACAGAAAACAGACTGTTTTATTAACCCAGCAGTCACCTTTGAGATTCATATGTGTCCACTTTTTTCTTGCCTTTGTACCTAATCCCAAGAGCCTGGTACCTGGCTTCCCTTGGAATAACAAAGTCAGTCACAAACCTCCAAACATGATTGTTAACTGAATGCCAACTGTTTCTTCTCATCTTTTTTTTTTCTTTTTTTTTTTTTCTAGCAGTATGTTAGAGATTGTGTCCTTATGGGTGCCCTATAACCATAATATTAATTTGGGTTTATATTGAAGTTTTGTTTTGGCTTTTTTTTAATAGTAGAGGTACATTGTTCAAGAAATTAAATTGCTGCTTCTATTTTGTGTGTGTGTTTTATAGTGATTTTTTCAGCTCTGCGAATAGTAGGAAGGGAAGAAATAAAGCAATGCTGCAGGCACTTACTGGACTACAGTTTCAACTCAGAGGAAAGCTACAGGATCAAAAGTGGCCATACGAGCACCCTCGAGAAGAAGCCCACGCACATTATTCACAGTGTCATATGCCAGTCTCACAGTACCCTGCGTTCAATGGATTTTTTCCAATGGGAACACACTTTTCATCAGCCAAAGCTCCAGCAATCTCAGAGGTACCTGTATTACCAACAGATATTTACAAAGCAGATTTTGGACTGCTGTGCTATCTGCCGAAAGCTATTCTTAATTGTAATACAGTTAGCTCATTTTGGAGTGCACCTAAATGAAATTGGGAGAGAGGTGGGGATGAAGCTGCTGGATCTAACATGTTCTAAAAAATAAATAGGTCTCAAGCAAGCAAATACCAAGGTATTAAACTAAATAGGTCTTGTCCCTGCACTGCCTCAAAACATGTTCTTTGAATCATTAATCTTTGGATCAACTCTCTAATGGTCCAGGGTTTACAATTTACACTCTTATCTTCCTTTTGGATAGTGGAAAATCTCTGGAGTTTTCTTTCCGAACTACTATGTATTTCCAGGCAGCAGACAGGCTAAGCTCCAGCCAGAGGGCAGTGAGAACAGGGCCCAGCAGCTCCGTGTTTGCTTGCTTTCCCCATGTCAGAGCAGGCAGCATCTCATGACGGGGAGAGAGAGAGGATGCTGCAACCTGGTAAATCTGTGTCTGGCAGAAAAGGTTTTGGCACCAGCCGTTTGGGAATATACTTTTTTCATGCATTATTGTTGACAGCCTGGGGCAGTTCTGGACTGTGGTCTGGTCCCCCAACTCCAAAGATGAGTCATGGGGAAGTGGTTTGGCAGGTGGCTATTGTCTCCGGGCCAATTTTGCACAGGCTATCTACTCCTTGGCCTTAGCAGAGTCTATGCAGGGGTGCAGAGCTGCCCCACAGCCCATCACCTCTTATGAGCTGTGAGTTACCGAGTGGATGCTTAAAACTCATCACTGAACAGATTAGATGATGCCACCATATTTCTTTCTATTTGGAAGTAACTGTGGTATTTCAAATACCACATGGTGGCAGCTGTTGATAAAGGCTGGTTCTAGTTTGTTTTTCATTTTTAAGGATGAGGGATGATAAATTTCAGTAAGTGGAGCAGCCAGGTTTCAGACATTTCAGATATGTTACATCAGGAATATTCTGGTAACTTGGTATCTGATGCACTGAACCTTTCTTTCCTATTTAGCAAGTAGAGTAGGACCGAAAATAAAAATATAAATAGAGACTCAGCTGCTATCCAAACTCTGAATCCAACAATGAATATTTTAAACCTTTCTTTGACTGCTAATAAACTTTCCCTCCAGTTCTCACCACTCCCTTTCTCTTCTGGGCTCTCTCCACTCTCCTGTCCCTCCAGTATTCCTCACTGTAGCCTGGGGAAAAGAAGTTTTAGAAAAATAATAAAGTTTTTATTTATTCCTTACAGATTTTCTGCCCCTGTAGGCATTTGTCTGCCTGTCTGGCTAATGTGCTGTAATGAATCTGCTCTCTGCCATACACACACATATCATCCTATCAATCAGGGAGAGGAAATGCTGAGTATGGTGAGCGCTAACAAGCACTTGGAGGGGTCAGTACACCAGTGCACTACAGTGGCATGCTAGTTTCCCTACAGGCTGCTTTAATTGGGAGAACGTGAATGAGGCAGCATGTGGCTGGCACCATGTCTTCTTGCCAATCTCTCTGCTTTGGCAAACTGACCCTCTCTGCTTCCCCTTTCAGAGCAGTGCTAACCCTCTGGCTCCTGCTGCAAGGCAATCCCTCACAACCTCTTTGGAGTCTGTGGGTTAACTGGAGCAGGTGGAACTGTTGGAGGAGCTTGACTGCAGAGTCTAGAGGGTGATCAAAGGGTGCTGAAGAGCATGTGGGGTTTCCAACACTTTCCAGGTTGGAAATCACAATGCAAACAGAAGTGGGAAAGGGTGGAGAAAGGGGGCCTTAAGAAAATTTTAGCAAGGGGGAATAGGAGAGAGAAATGGTGAAAGAAATAGGAGGTAAGGAAACTGGAAGGGATAAGGAAAAGTGGTGAGAAAACAAGAGGAGAGAAAGAGATAAAGAAATAAAAATAAAAAAGATCTGGAAAGTCATATATTACTGAAGAGAAAGACTAGAAGAAAAAAAGAGAAATCAAAAAATATTCCTGTGCCTAAATCAGGGGCGACAGGAAACAACATCTCCAGAAGAATTCAAAGAAGATCAGGAGATTGGAGGAATTTTTTATGGCAGGTTTCAGGATTTAGACAAGGAATTGTGTTCAGTCCGTAATTAAGTAATAGTGTTTTAAGTTATATACCTATAGATATGTTCACGTCTAGACATGATTCCTTTTCACCTTTGTGGGGAGCCAGTATGCGGTTAAGATGCAGTGTCATTGCCCTATAGCAAGATTTACTATTGAGTAAATTTTCTACTGGAGGTTTCTCAGCAAAGCCTTTGTTGGCTGTCTGGAAGGAGAAAAGGGATTTGTTGAGAAGAATGGAGGAATTATAAATCTCTGAGGGGCAATAACATGTAAAGTGAGATGTTGGGGTTAACAGCATTTGAGGATGGAGTCTTATACCTTTTGGCAAGTCTCAAATTTTCTTTGCACAGAAGTTCTGGTGTTCACAGATGTAGCATGTTTGCATGGCAGTCAAGTGATAAAAATATCTTAAAGTGGTTTTTCATTGCCCAGAGTGAGCACTAACAGGGAATCCATCTTGAGTGAATGGCATTACCATAGAATGCCATTGACAACACTGTCTTTGAGATCAAGGATTTGGGACGTAGCAAGAAAGGGTTAGTTTGGTACTTTAGAAGAACTGTAGCAAAGGCCCAAGAAAGAGTCTGAAGTCTGAGACCACCTCTTTTTGTGACACAAAATCTCAATTCAGAATAATTTCTGTGTTGATCAAGGGAAGTTACTTGTGCTCTTCAGGAAGGCAGGTTAGCCTACAGAAATACCCAAGGCAGTAAAGAGCTACCAGATTTTCCCCTGCAGTATTTGTAAGCTCTATAAAGTAAGAACCTTTGGCTTTAGCAAACATCCTGATTGAAGATTTTGAAAGAAAACCCAGATGAAAGTAGGATGCCATTTGTAACTCACAAAGTGTGGCTTCTGCTCTTGAACGAATGCCTGATAAGGTGAAGGGCAACATGTTATGAGGAACGCCATCCATCAGTCACTGGGCAAAGGCCAAGTTCCTGTTTTCTCTGTTTACACCCTGCTGCCCTTTTCTCAGGAGTGTTCCTGTATATTAGTGAAAGTTCTGCTTAAATACTGACTAGGAACACTCTTTGAAGGATATTTGTTTCCTCTAGAAACTATTTTTGTCAAATATTAGTTTTGGTGGAAATTTTAGTATCTTTTATTCTTGAAGCAATCAGTTAAAACAAACTAAAAAAAATAGAATAAAATAGAACAGTTTAGGTTGGAAAAGACCTTAAAGAACATCAAGTCCACTGTTAACCTAACACTGCCAAGTCCACCACTTAACCCTATGTCTTAGTGCCACATCCACACCTTTTTTAGATACCTCGAGGAATGGTAACTCTGCCGCTTCCCTGGGCAGTCTGTTCCAGTGCTTGACAACACTTCCTGCAAAGAAATTTGTCCTGATACCTAATCTAAATCTCCCCTGGAGCAACTTGAGGCCATTTCCTCTTTTCTTCTTGGGGCTCTTTATGATGGAAACTTGTAACTTTGTCAAAGACATGAGTCAGAGACCTTGATCAATTGGAAATGAGAAAAATTGCAGGAAAATAATAAATCAAATTTCTATATCAAAAATGCATATAAATAAATAAATAATCATCAAGTAGGACTAGGGATACTGATTTAGCTGTGCACTGGGGGCTGGTCTGACCATTGTGTCACTTCATACCACCATAGATCCAGCAGGAAACTGGTAGGAAGGTGAGGACTATCTAGAGACCAGTAAATCATTAAAGTATAAAAAAGATCTAAATTACCATGAAAGATTTGGGGTGCATTATCTGTTTAACAAGTGAAAAATGAAATTTAAAGGCAACCTGCAGAAAAATCCCTCAACAGCTAAGAGATACCAAAACACTGAGAAGATGCTCTCCAATATACACAGCAAAGGTATGCTGTGGGCAGGGATTGGAAGCTCATTTGAGGCACTCGAGTAATTAGTCATTACATAAGAGTAATGCTTGACTGCATATACTAGGAAAAGGTCTGCATAGGAGTCTGCCTGTTAACCACTTTAAAATCCCCACTCTACTATGATTTTCTGTACGAGTGGCTAGGAAGAATAATATTGCTGCAGCAACCTGGGATGCTAAGGAAGCTTGAAGATAAGCTTCTCACAAACATGTCTGTCTATAAATCGCTGTATTTCTTTTGGAAATAATTGTTTTAAGCTTCTGGGACTTAATTTTAATACTTTCTCTTCTGAAACCTTTATGCGGGCAAATTTTATATTTAAAGACAGAACAGGTCCAGTCTAGATATTGCTAGGAGGGAAGTCATGGCTTTTTAAAAGTATTCTTAAAGTCACAAATACCTTTAATGTCCTGTGCTGCCTGCCTTTTATCTCCCATGTAGGGAGTCTCATTAACCCAATATCTGCTACACTGGCATCTTTCCAGTTTCTTTTTTAGATATCCTTTGTTGATTGCAGCAACTCACATGCTTCATACAACAATGCAAATGCTTTCTTACACTGATACGTTTTTTGGTGGATTGGCAAATAATTTGATGGATTTTTGACAGATTAGAAGACAGTATGAAAGGGTGAACAGAATGGCAGTGGCTTACTACTCCTGCAAAAATATATCATTTAAAAGCATGAAAATGCACTCTGCGTCCAAGAAGAACCCTTTCAGATCCAAATATATATCCCATCTGCCTCTATAGGCTCTCTAATACCATTATAGGACTTTGCTCCAGACCACAACTGGTGTGTAAATGACGTAGCAGCAGCACAGAGAAACACAAGAATACTCAAGCTAGAATAGATCAGCTGTCCATAAAGCTTAATAATCTGTTTCAGAATACCTTCACTGGGCTCTCCCCTATCTCTGAAACAGGTGTCTACATCTGAACTAGATGCCTTAGCAATTTTTGTAGCCAATGGGGCAAGCAGACACATTTAAGATCCAATTTATCTGGCTTATCTTGGGCATGTACTTCGAAGTAAGATGGATTTCATCCTCAAAGTGATGTTTTTATCCCTGTTAACAAAAAAAAAATCTAGATAATTAGCTTGGCTGTAGGCATCTGCATTTTGTCATAAACACGCTCAAATAAATTCCACCTTATGTTTTCTGCTTCAGAGGAAGTATAGAACTCTCAAAACTTCTTGATTCTGCTTCAGATTAGCTTATGAGATGATGCTTGAGGATTAAAATTTAATTTTATATTAAATTACCACAAGTAAAGTAATTGAGGTTGTTATACTTTAAGTCCTCCTGTTATACTTTAAGTTTGCTGAAGCAGTTTGTAGCAGCAGGGCTGTCTGTCTCTGCAGATTGTTTCATGGCAGTCACTTAAAATACTTTACTTTTTAGTTCTAAGCACTATAAAATTTTTATTTTTTAAAATACTATTTACACTTATTAATATTAAGAAAATACTTGGATTTTGTATTACTATTTCTATCATGAGAAGAAGTATATAGAAAAGAGGAAAGATGAAAAATTATGTGAAGGGATTCATAAATACGAGGGAAAAGGGAAGTGGGAAGGAGAGCAAAATACATTTTGGAATATCTGAAAAGAGGAGGAGCAGAATGGAGACCAAAAATATGAGTGAGAAATAAATAGAGAGATTTGTGTAAGATTCTCAGGCTCACTCATTATTTTGTAGACTTTTACAATACCTCTTCTTTTGTTCTCTTTTTTAAACTTCACAGACTTCATCTTTTTAACCTTACAGTGTCTAAAGTCCACAGTCTCTATTCTTTCCCCATATACCTCATCATTTTTTTCAGTTCTTAGACATTTTTATTTTTGCTATGTCTATTCTTGCACACACCTCTACACATCTGAGCACAGCTGTTGACCCACTTCTGTGTGATAATTCCCATGGTATGGAAATCACTGATGTCACTGTGACTCAAG
>WEIT01020576.1:2787-17220 GCA_013389985.1 Dryoscopus gambensis
AATGTGCACTTGCAGCCAGAAAGCCAATCTGACCCTTAGTTGCATCAAAAGCAGTGTGGCCATCAGGTCTGGGGATGTGATTCTGCATCTCTACTTTGCTCTCATGAGACCTCACCTGGAGTACTGCATCCATCTCTAGGGTCTCCAACATATAAAGGACATGGACCTGAAGGAGTGAGTTCAGAGGAGAGACACGAGGATGATCACAGCATGGTTGGGGCACCTCTTGTGTGGAGACAGGATGAGGCAGCTGGGATTGTTCAGTCTGGAGAAGAATAGGTTTTGGGGAGATATTAAAACACCTTCCAGTACCTAAAGGGGTCTACAACAGAGCTGGAGAGGGACTTTTTACAAGGGCATGTACTGACAGGAGAAGGTGAAATGGCTTTAAACTGAAAGAGGGCTGGTTTAGATTAGATACTGGGAAAAAATTCTTTACTGTGGGGGTGGTAAGGCACTGGAACAGGGAAACTGTGGATGCCTCATCTCTGGAAGTGTTCAAAGACAGGTTGAATGGGACTTTGAGCAACCTAGCCTTGATATAGGTGTCTGCCCATACCAGAGGGCTTGAAGTAGATGATCTTTAATGTCCCTTTCAATATAAACCATTCTATGCTTCTATGATATGATATAGAATTGCTTGCTGGACTTTTTCCCCCAATAATTTTATTCATTCAAAGTGATTATTACAAATATATTTATTTGTTTCAAATAGGAAGAATGCACATATATGGAGAGGCCTAATAAATCTACAGCCAAATACTAGCAGAACTTGACTCATTGATTTGCCTTCATTAGCATACCTCCTGCACATTCCTTATGTAGTATAGAAACAGCGTGCCCCCTCGAAGTGTAACTGATCAGTAGGAAATAGAATCTAAGGGAATTTTTAGGCACACAGTTCCCAGTGAATTTTAGTAGAAAATGGAAGCTCTGTTTCTGATTAAATGAACAGCAACATACAGAGTCAGAATTCGGACAAAAATACAGGGATCAGATAATTTAGACTGCATTCTCTCTGATTATTTTCCTTTTTCATTTCCTTAACACAAATGATAAATTGTTCATTCAGTTAAGTGTTTTGATAACTGAACATAGAAAAGACATATATTTGTATTCATGGTTCTGGTTTTCCATCTGTATGACATTTTGTGAACAATAGTTGTTGATATTAGCTTAGATTCCTTTCCCAAGATATATACAATAGATTCAGTGGTTTTGATTCAGCTCATGACATTTGGGAAATTAGTCTTAGGTCAACATTGTCAGTTTAGCAAATATTCATGACAGTACTACTTTTAAAATTATCTTTCTTTTTAAAAAATACACCACACTAAAGAAGAGAAAAATGCCCAGAGATTCCTCTCTTGCTCACAGGGAATATTCTGCTGCTTTTTTGCAGATATAAACATTATATCTGCAAAAAAAAATCAGTTTATACCAATACAGATAACAGCAGAGAACATTACTCAACTTGTCTCTGTAGTACTCTTGGGGCGAGTTTCTACATAACAATCACATCCCATTTCATTGCATTTTTTCCACCCAAATCTTTGCTACATATTTCTCAGTGATCTATTTATCCTGAGATGAGCTCAGTTGGTTACAGCATGGTGCTAATAATGCAAAGGTTGCAAGTTTGATCCTTGTAGCGGCCATTCATTGAAGAATTGAACTCGATGATCCCTTCCAATTTAGAATATTCTGTGGTTCTGTGATTATAACTTTAAAATTGCAAGTGACCAGTGAGGCAGTCACTTGTTGGTCTAACATATACAACCGTTTCTAAGTCTGTCTGTAATAGGGTCTGTTTGGGATCCTGGTGTGGATTATTTTCACAAAGCTCTGGGTCCAGACAGTTTTTGTCACACTTGAATTACTTGATTTAGCCAGAATATTAAGGGAGCAGGCTAGCATTTTCTAGGGATGTACTTTTGTCAATGTTGTATGACTGTCTCAAAGTTACAGTTGTCTGGTAGCCAAAAACTATATACAAGCAATATCTTCAAGTGCCATAGGAAATCTAATTGAAAGAACCCAGTAGCTATGGTTTTACTTTTGTTTTATTCTAGAGCTGGTGCTAAAATCTGTTTGGTTTTTTGCTGTGTGTATATTTAGCAGCTGCACCCTGTCAGTAAAAAGGGCTCCTCAGAAGTTGTCCAGTCATTTTATAGTTTTGGATCTGAAGTACCAGAAAATGTTCCAGCCGTAAATAACCAAGCTGGAATTCTGTCTAGCAGATAGCTGCCATAAACTCAGTTTGTCAAATACCTTCTACTGTTACCTCAGAGTGGGACTAAAACATGTTCCCAGCCCTGAATGAAGTTTAACAGCTGCTGGGGCTCTGCTAATATGCCTGGGCATGTTGAGACATTTGGGCACAGGCTGTCACCCTGCCCACATTACAGGAGGAGTGCATTATGGCTTTGTGTACTGTCTGCAAAGGTGCCCCAAATGGGCAGTTGAGACTTGGCACTGAAACACTCAGGCCATCTTGCTTCAGCCATGGCCGTGTAATTCAGTGGCACTTTTCTGCAAGGGTGGTATTTCTAGTTGAGGAGACTCAATGCTGACTGGAATCAGAGAAGCAGCACAGAAGCACAAATGCTTACTGAAATAGCCAGTAAAATGCTGTTTGGATAGCAAATCTTTTTAGCTCACTAATAATAGTCGGTATGATGTGTTTTATTCTGAATTTGTATAGCTAGAACTCCTAGGAACCAGAGCAATGGAGTTGAGTCCTGCTGTATTAGTGTATACTAAAATTAAAAAAAAAAAAAAATCAAGAAAGGCAACCACAAGCAAAAAAACCCAACCAAAAAACCAAAACAAAGCCAACCCAACAAAAAACCCCACTAACAAACAAAACCCCCCCCAAACTACAAAGAAAATCATGGCCTCTGCTTCAGCCACTTACAATCCAAGGGCAAAGACAGTTATAATCTTAGGACAAAACAGAATATCGGGAAATTGGAAAAGAAGGTAGCAGAGAATAAATGCAGAAGTTTACAGGAGGTGATAAGAAGGGGGGAAAAAAACCCTATTCATTTCTTAGATCCACCCAGGAACACATACAACCAACTGCATATTATTATCTATGTAAGCAACATACCCTACCTCTTAGCAAAACTAACTAGGTTAAGGAACAGGTTAAGGAACATTATGTACTTGCTGGATATATATCCCTAAGGATGCTTCATGTACAGTCAGCTTTGAATCAGGACAGAATCTGAACCTATTTGCACTGTGCCTAAACATTATAGATATAGATATATAGATATAGATGATATATACATGAGAGGCCATAATCTCAGCAGCATAAATATCAAAAAGCAGATCAGAGGAGGACTTAAAAAAAAGTCATGAAGTAACTTTGCAGACATCCAGAATGATTAACAAAGGTCATAGAAGCTTGTTTAAAAGTGTAACATGAGCTTGGGAGAGACTAGCATCAAATATTGACCAAGGATATGAAATGATCACTTACAGTAATGACTGGAAGGTTAATTTGTTCCAAGAATAAAGTATGGAGGACCAGAAAAGTAAAGGCAAATAGTGTCTGGCAGATGAGAACTGGTGGAGACATGTTTTGCCCCTTGCAACATGGGGCAAAAATGCAGAAGACAGGTGAAAAAGTTGTTAGGGTAACCGAGAGGGAGGATCTTTATTATTTAACAAACAGAGAGGTGATAAAAGAGACAATAAGGGGAAAAAAGGGCATTCAATATTGTTAGAAATTTTAATAATTTTGAATAAAATATTATTTTTGTCCTCCAATATGAAGAAGCCTGCAGATATTTACAAAATGCTTAAAAATTTTCAGAGAATCATTTGGATAATGAGTATAATTCTCATTCTACATTGAAACAGTGCAAAGATCTACACACAATTTAGCTTCACTCCAACTAAAAAACCGGAGCATTAACATGACTTAAGTGATGCATAGTCTTGTGCAAGTCCTCTGCAGAGGGCGAGTTTCATCCTAAGGGAAGGTCAGGTAGTACATTGTGTTATTCGCTTTCCTGGGTTTTTCCCCGGTCGAGCTCACAAGGAAGAGGCAGCGCAGCCACGTCTCCCAAACGTCCTCGCCACTCAGCAGGCAGCAGAGGAAACGCAGGGGAGAATCTTAGAGCCGGGTGGGAAAAAGCGCTTTTTTCCTCTTCGGTGTAGCTCGCCCCAGGTAGCCTGATTTCAAGGTAGAAAGCGTCCCAAGAACAAAGGAGGCGGGAGGGTGCAGTCCAATAGCCTTTAATCCGACGCAATCCAGACATACACAGCAGAATATACCATCTAGACTGGCCGAATTTCCAAGCCGGACTGACGCCCAGGTGGGCGTGGAAACGGCTTTTCAAGGGGGCGGTAACAGAACGGGAACCAGTGAGGGACAGGGAGAGGGGAGGACACAACTGGGATACAATCCAATGAGGGGGTTTGGGGGGCGGAGTTGTAACCCAGAACAAATACAGAACCGAACTTGACAGAACTTTCCAGGCTAAGGGGAAGAACAATATTCAGGGTGCCACCCCATGGGCTGTGGCTTATAGTCAGGCTAAGGCATTCCCACATTGTGTATTTGAATGAATGGTTTAGTTCAAAAATTCTCAGAATAACTACACTGCTGGTCATTCTGTGCAGAAACATGAAAGTCTATTCATGAACTAGTTGTCTGAAAATGAAGTATCTGTAAGATTTGCATGCTCTTATAATCACCAAGTCATTTCTGCATAGTGAATGGACATATGAACCTTCAGAATTCTAAGCCTGTTTCAAGGATGCATTTTATACACCTGTAGGACTTACACATAATGGTGAGATAGGATTACTTAGGTTTTGCAGTGGGGATCCCCAGTTTTCTGACTTTGATTTCTTCAAGCTGCATGCAGTCATTTAGACTGATACCTCTGTCTTGTCCACTGGATACAGTCCTGTATGTCCCTGAGCATTCCATTATATATGGGCAAAATAACAGAAAAATGCCTGTAGAAATATTCTGACTGTTCTTTTTCTTCCCTGCATAATCTTCTGTGTGATTTTGTTACTATTACATGAAAATGAGTGTTTTTCTGGTTTTAGTTGCTGCCTGTTCTCATCTGCATTTCTTTGTCTTCATTCTGTGTAAATCCAGGTTAAAGCAAGTTTCAGCATGAATTTGTAAGTCATATTGTTTCTGACAAGTAAGTTCAAAATGTAAATTTCATTCTTTCAGTGTCAATATCATTTCTTTTTCTGTAAAAGAAAAAAAAGGGGAAAAAAATCAAAGTGTTATATTTTACCATTTTCCCTTTTCCTTTCTCCAGACCAGGAAATAAATTAAAATGTAACAATTTACTTTCCCATTTTTCTTTTCACTGGAAAATATGAAGGCTATTTTCTGTCAGTTTAAGACTTCCAGAAGCTAGAGTGGTACCAATATACTCATTTTCATGTCATGCCATCATGCCATAGGAACCTCTCTCTTCCTAACCAGTAATAGATATCTCCAATTAAGAACAGGTGGCTATGAGTAGAAAAACCATTGCAATTATTAGTCACAGTGGGGTTCTGCAACCTTCCCGGGGACAGCTTAGTCCGCGGAAAGAATCAGGAAAAGCTCATATTTTGTAGATATTTCAGCAGATCTTTATTGGTGTCCACATCATCGGGGAATCAGCACACACTAACTAAGTGACGAGACAATTCCCAAGTTCCCCTTGCAGGGGGACACAAAGCCACCAACCAAATGCAGAACTGGACTACATGTGACCAGGGCAGATGCAGGGGCAGGGAGACCCCGTCCCAGATCACGAATCCACTCTAGGGCCCCCCTCTCCAGGGAACGGAGGGGAAGACCCTTCAACAATTATTAACATTTTAGCTGTAAATGAAACATGGAGAGGGGTGAATTTTAGTCCTTGATATTGGGGGTTGAATTCCTTATTGTCCCCCTAGGGATATATCTTGGTTTTTCCGATTACATACCCTTTAGGATCATGAAAGACAATAATTAAATCCCCTTTTACCCTAGTCCCTCAGTCACTTTTCATATGCAATACATTCCAGATTCTTAATCATCTTGGCGATCTTTTGCTACACTCAATACACTTTATGATTTGTGGACTAGAACTGGACATGGAATCCCAAATGCAGCTCAATAGGTGTTGATTAGTGGGGAATAGTGCCTTTGTCTTAACCAGCTGATTATGTCCATGGCAATGAAGTTTGGCCTTCATCACTGCAAGGGCACATTGCTAACTAGCATACTACTCCTTGTCCACCAGGGTCCCCAACGCCTTTTCCCAGGCCCTCAAGTTCCCAGTCTGCAGTGGTGTAGAGGATTGTCCCACGTTTCCCCTCGGGACATTCCTCCAGATGTTTATGCCATCTGAGCAGAAGCATGGGCTCCAGCGTACCAAATATTCCCCCAGGCTAGTGCTACCCACAAAGCTGCAGTTTCCAAATGCCTGGCTGACACAGGCTGCAGTTTCGCCCAGAGAACACGCTACATCTTAGCTGTTTGAGGTGTCCCAGACGGACCCTTGATACAGCTATATTCGGCAGAGATTTGTTACAAAAGTAACAAAACCGGCGTTGGTTCTCTCTCTCAGGGACCAGGCCGCAAGCCGATGTGAAAATAGCGTGGACAAAGGCAGGAGACAGGAATCTTTTCTGCAACTTAACTTTACTCAAATGAACAGGCAAACAAAGACCCCAGCCTGTGCTTGCCAACCCCTTTTGTCTGGGTGCCAGAAAGGGCGCGACAGAAGGATTACAACCAGTGGAGTTCTGCACATTGTGAAATGACAGAGGGGGTCATCCAATGGGACAGTCTCAGGGGAGGGTTCTATTTGAATGAACAAATGAAATATTGAACTTAACAGAACTTTCCAGAGATCATACATATTCCATACAGGATATGCGTAAACATAAGGATATACATAAAACTGGGTGGGGAAAACCTTGAACATTACGCAAAAGGCAGATCCCCCGGACGTACTGGAGCTCTCGGTGATCAGGAGATGTCAGAGTGCAGAGCCCTGAGTCCTGGTCATCCACCAGGAATTGTTAGGTGTGGGGGCTGTGGCCAGAGCCACATGCACTGCAACACCTGACACTCTCAGACACCCTGCTTCTGAAATGGTTCTGAGCATGCTCGGGTGCTTATGGGTATTTAGGATTTTCAGGATGAGCAGGCACCAGATGTTATATGCATACTTCCATTGGATGAAAGGCAATGCAGGGAATCTCTATGGAACAGAAATGACTTCGCCTGAGAAAGTATTTATCATTAGATTACCTGTGTGCTTTGTACAGCAGCATAAATAAACGAATGATGGCTCAGCAGAAGAAAAGCACAGACACCTCATATTGCTGGAGTCCTATAGGGGTCACTATATTATCTCTGTCCACGTTTGTTGTTATTCCTCCTTCGCTTCTTACATAAATTTATACAGAATACGATCCCTCCCCACCAAAAACAAACAAACAAACAAACAAACACCACAAAAAAACCCCACACAAAACAAAAAAGAAAAAGCCAACCAACCAACCAAACAACATCCTCCAAAACAACCCAGCTTTGGCTTCCTCATTCCTCTCTGAAAGGCAATATCCCATGTAAAAATGTAGTTTTTACTGACAAATATGCACAAAATACAGAGGAGCTAATATGCGAGTCTGAGCCAAGAGAACAGCTGTTTTCTCTTTTTTACGTTAGATGAAAATTCTATGTCTTCTGATGTCATAACTTCCATTTTCCTGCAAAATTTCACCACATTAAATATTTTAAAAATTGAAATCTGCTTCGCTGAGATAAATTAACACAGAAACTTATCACACAGTGGTAATAGTACAATATTATGAATGGTTGTGAATTCATTTATTACACCATATAATCTATAGGGACAGGTGTATAATGACTTTTTAAAAATCAATCAACTTCTCCATTTTTGTTTGTCTTATCTGCCTGTATATTAAAGCCTATTCTGCATTTTACTTATTCAAAGGAAGTTTTTAGAATACTCTAAAAATATTCAAAGAAAATATTGTTCAGCTGTACTTTGAAATGTTGACTGTTGATTAGTTAGTTTCCAATAAAATTGTCAGCTTTAACAGTAAACTTTATCATCAAGAAATTTATGAAAATTTTATAACACTCTGATTAAAAAAATTTAAATAAAATTAAATTTAAAACAAAATTTAAGCAAAAATTAAATCTTCTGATAGTTTATCTCTGTTTTCCTAGGAATCTTCTGTACATGTGTGTCATCCATTCAGATTTTTTTCCTCTTTGGAACTGGCTTCACAATAATATTGAATAATTAAAATCATTAATTCTTACACATTTACTATGAAATTACTGCAGTGAAGAAAAAGAAGAACATTCGGATATATGTTTGCATTTACAGGCTATGCATTTTTGTTCTATGACAAAAACAAATTTCAAGGTTTTGTTATTCATAACCAATGCTTCAAGCTACACCTAAATGTGTAGGTACACCTAATGAAAAAATGGGGGATTACAGGAAGGGGGGAACTTATTATATGTATATGGTATTCTTATAAGAAAGTTTAATGAGAAAGTCACTTATTTACTTCATCAGCCAGTGCAATATTTTATCTAGCAAGAGGAAGTGAACCTGCTGTTTTAAGAAATCTTTTCATATTCCCACTGCTGGACTTTTAATAGCTGTTAAATTGATGAAGGCCATTCAAGGACCTTGTAATCAGTCTTGCAAATTTCTAGCAGAGTGTGTCTCTAATAAGCTCAGATTTGCATCTTAAATCAAATTTTTTCCATACAGTTGCAAAATCTCCAAGGAAAGTTTGTAGCACAATCAGTTCTAAATAAATTATGAGACACCTGGCTGTCTAATGAGAAAATTAAAGCACAAGACAGAAAATCTGTAATTTTGCAATTATTGAAATGGCAAATTTGGTGTTATAGGTGGCAGACGGTAAAAATATACAGTAAAGCAGATGAAACTCTAGAAAGATTTATTTTTCATTTATTTTAGGCTTATTAAAATAAGATAGCATTAAACAAGATACCTAATAACTAAACCTGTTACTAAATATCAGCAGGTGATTAAATGTGTCACTTTGCTTGATTCCTGTGTTGAATTCCAGGCAAATTTTGAGGCATCATTATTTTTTAAAAAATGCTATTACCTGTTTTAAAGGTTCTTGTCCATTTGCACTTGCCAGTAACTTTGCATGACAAAGTGTTGGCAGCAGGGTGCTGCAGAGGTGGCCCCTGTGAGAAGAGACCTTGAGCTGCTCCATGCCAGGCACAGTCATTCCAGAGAGCTCCTTAAGGACCCACCACTCAGAAAAGCTGAGCCGGTCAGAAATTCTGGTGTCACCTCTGACGAAAGATATTGTCAAAAGTTTTCACAGCAGCTTGGAGAAATAAGTAAGAGAAAGGTGAGAGGAACAGCTCTGCAGACACCAAGGTCAGTGCAGAAGGAGGGGGAGGAGGTGCTCCAGGCACTGGAGCTGAGATTCCCCTGCGGCCCGTGGTGCAGCCCATGGCGAGGCAGCTGTGCCCCTGCAGCCCACAGAGAGCCACGGGGATGCAGAGATCCACCTGCAGCTCATGTCAGATCTCACACAGGAGCAGGTGAATGTGCCCTGAAGGAAGCTGGAGCTCCTGAGAGCCCAAGAGGGAGATGAAGTGTTATAAACTCACCCCATTCTCCATCCCTCTGTGGCAATAGGAGATATGAAGGAAGTAGGAACATACCCTGTAGACAGAAATATACCCCGTAGACAGAAAAAAACTTATTGGGCTTTTTGCTTCCTGTGGACCTAGTTCAGGTATGTTACGGTTTCCGGCTATTTATGTAATTAGATAAAAATTTACATTTGTAGACTATTCAGAATCAACGCAAATATTCTAGTCTAGTCAGCCAAGTACTAGAATCAGTCTCAAGCCATGTACTATGCATATTGGGGTAGAATTCTCTCTAATGTCTTTCTATATACTATCAGTGGTACTCAGGGAATTTGACTTATCTGAGCTTTGGCTATTTTTGGATGACTTTCATAGTATTTTAAAATGGTAGCCTGTATTTAAATATAAAAATAACAAAGTAAAGAGCAGATTGAATTTAATGATTTCCTGGGGGCCCATTCAGTCTGAATTATTCTATGATTCTGAGATTTTGCAAAAGTGGCAGATGGAAAGAAAAGAACTCATAGATCATATGTCTGTAAAGCCTGTAAGTGATGCAGGTTGTCAAAAGCATAAATTCTGAATGTGAAAGACATCTGCAGAGGTTTGCAATAACTCCAATTCTTCATGGTTGAGGGTGAGGGGATTCTGCCACTTGCCATTGAAAAAGGTTGAGACAGATCTAGAATAACCTCCTGAGTGATGACCTAATCTATTTTTGTTCTTTGCTATTGATGGTACTTTAAAAATTTTTACTGTGGACAAGACAATGCCATCAATTTTTAAGCAGAAGTCCTCATTAATATAAATGGGTTTTCTACTTAGCAGGAGATAAGAGCCTAAGTTTTTACTCTGACTTTACTATCTTTTTCTTCCTTTTTTTCCCCACCCTAAACAGAATGGGATTTTTTTACCTTATATTCTACTTCCATTTACTTTTTTTGCTGTACCCAATTACCTGATTCATGTCAAATCCTTCACCTTGATTGTTTAACCAGCCTTCCTGAAGCAGTAGCAGCCTGAAATCTATACTTCTCATGGAATCTTTCTCCTAATTTTCCTTCCCTTCCAAGATTTAATTCTCTGTTGTATTCTTTACGCATTTCTTCAAAGGAATATGTAGTAGAAATACTTGTTTTCCACTAATCATGGAATTGAACTCTTGTCCAAGTTACTGGAATATACTTCACTACAGATAAAATGAAGCCTTCCATATTAGTAAACATAAATATATTTACTTACATTATTATTTGCATCTTTCCATTGTATTTCTATTCTGTATTTAGCCGGATGGCCAAATTAGATGAAAAATATCTAATTAATATAATGGAAAATAATTTTAAAATAATAGTCATAATTTTGCTGCTGTCATTTACCACAGCAGTAGAACACTAAAACAAAGGATTTAGCAGAACTGAGAAAGCATGTCACATCTCTTCACATGCACTGTAAGCATAAAGATTATATTAGAAACATGTTTTGACTTCTTAATAAAGCTTTACAAGAGTATTCAAGGCATTTGAATAAATTCTTAAGGTAAATACCTACTTGAACATTCAAAAATCTACTCATTGTCACACCAGCCTGTTCTGTGATTCTGCTCTCACCAGTTCCATCTGTCCACATACTTACCTTATCCATTCTCTGTCTCCTGCTAATCATCCATTTTTACCATATAATGTTATTTCCTTGTTCAAGCATTTTCTTATAAATGTGTACACAATAGTGGAAAGATGATTGGAGAATTTGACTTTCAGCTGACATTCAACCATTACCTACTATGCTTATGTAAACAAAGATTGTTCAGAGGCTTACAAATGGAGAACACGATAATTACATTTACATCAGGGCAGATATCCCTTGCAACCAGGCAAACAGCTGTCAAAATGTCAGGTTCCATTTCCAAAATAAAGGAGGTGCTAAGTCTTCTCATTTAAAAATCTGCAGGAAAGATTTTGTATTCCACTTTAAAAATTTGCAGGACCTTGCAGTGCATTTGGAGGTTGGGGAGTTGACAAATACTGTTCTCAGAGTTGTAAGGATGACCTTGGTTGTATCTTTCATCAGTCCCGTGTGCCATAGAATGGGGATGATTGGTGATCTCATATGTCAACAATCTGTAACTTCGTGGAGCAAGTCCCTCAGTGGAGCAGCATCACAGTGAGGGTTATGCTTTAGCTATTACTGAATAAGAGCTGTCCTGCTCTTAACAGAAATCTGCATTGACGTAAATGGGTATTTCTGACCACTAATCAATAAAAATACCTGACCTTCAGTCTTCTCTCTGTTTTCATAGTGTTTATTTTTTACTTTCTCCTGGCAGATACATATTGGTTTGTCTGCTGCCACTGGCCTCCTGTTTTGAGGTGGCATCACCAGTTTCCCTCTACGTCTAATATTCCCTTCATTTTCTTTATTTTTTATCCTGTATTAGTCCTTTGCAAATTGGTGCTAGTTTTTCCAGAACTGATTAAAATTTTATTTAAATAGATTTCAATTTAAAAAATTCAGTTTAACAAGCTCTTAAACTCTAACGCATTTCAGATTTTTTTTTTCTTCACTGTACAATATTATTCCCTATTGTCAAAGTTTCAATATTGGCTTTCCAGTTTATTTGTTTCATTTATTAGTAACAAATTTATACGTTAGCTAGACACCAGTGTTTTATGAACAATACTTTAAGGAAGGATTCTTCATCTTAGTAGAAAAGTGCTAATTAAGGGATCAAAAATGAAATAAAAATCACTGATCTGGTACTATTTCTTAATGGTGATCCAAAAAAACCCCTAGACTTAGTGAGTTCTAATAATTTTCATTAAGATAATATAGTTTTCTTGAAAACTGGATAAAACATCATGAATTTTACTCAGTGCCTGGTTCTCAAATCAGATCTGAAAATTGATTTTTACATTGGGCAGTAGTATGCCTAGACTTTCTAAGGAACAGGTGGATTCATTGCATGTGACAGAGGATAGGGATATAACCTTCTATCCTGTCCTTGAGCAATAACTGTTAAAGAATGGGAACAGGCCTAACAAGCAATTCCCAAGTTTGCAACTTCTGGTTAACTTCTGGTTCATATGTTCCAGCACAGCTGAAATTTGAGATTTGATCCTGGGAGCTATCAAAGAACTTCACTAGGCACCAACGCAGCTTTTGTTTCTTCACTCGGAAAAAACAGCTCACATTATCAGCACTTGGAGATGGGGATTCCACAGCATTAAAACCTGGTAAGATTACATGAAGAGAGCTTATCTAAAATATTGTCAATATACAACTCAGAATTAATATAGATATATATTGTTCTCACATTATTTAAAAGACATCAGAAGGTATTTCAATAAATCCAAAATTTTAAAACAGCTGATCAAAGTACAATTGAAGCTGGTGATAAATAAAAAAATTACGAACAAATAGAAGATACTCTTTTAAATAGCTGTCTTTCTTTTAGTTACCAGGTGAGATATTCTCTGAGTTCATTCAATTAGCCTATATGGTGATCATAAAAACTGAAATTTAATTGCAATATTATTTTTCAAACAATGAGTATAATTAATATCCATTTACTTTAATTATCTAAAATATATTTAATGTTTGGAACTGCATAATATATCTATCCTAGTAGGAGACAAAACTACTGAGTGGCCATTTCTTTATACTGACTGCAAACAAAGACCAGAGTGATACCAGATGCATCACATGAATAATAAAGGTACACTAGAAGTGAAAGAAAACTACAGAAGGAGGCTATGTGTAAAACCAACATATTTCTAGCTTTGTCTCCGAATTTAACCCATCTGAACTGGGAATGTAATTGCCTAATATTCCCTGTATTGATGGAGGGAATTCACCTCTTTCCCTTCCTTGAACCTGCACAGAACTGAGGCAAGTAACTTACCTCCTAACTTAGATGCCTCAATACCTTTAAAGAAACCTGCCAGACTTCTATTATAATTATATATATATAAAAAATAATCTTCTATTGCTATTCTCTGACTGCAGAGATACACAAAATTACTCTAATTCTGATTAAAACTGAATAGACAGTTTCGACCAGTCTTTCAATGGCCATAACAGCTGGGTAATACACAATTTACATACTGATAAAAAAAAAATGTGGATGTGTATTTCTCCTTTGCCCAGATGATGACTTCAGTGGAACTAATGTGAACAGCAAAAGAACATGTAGAAATACAGTGCAGTCAGTGCTGAAATTGTACAGATTTTTCAACTGCCATAGTCCAGTTTGGCTTCCAAAACTGGTTTTCAACAAATAGATTTCTTAAATAAATCTTAAATATAATACTAGTTCTAGTACTATATTTAAGCCTTCAGCCAAAAATCTTTTATATGTTAAAAAAAGGGCATTCATTTGTAGAGATGAAGCTTTTTTCCGGTGACTACCAAATCTCACCATAGTCTGTGATAGGGTCTCTATCCTGGTCTAGTTAGGGGTTTTAAGAGACATTATATAAAAACGGAATCATAAGACAGTTTGGCATGGAAGGGACATTTACAAANGGCATGGAAGGGACATTTACAAATCATCTAGCTCAGCCCCATAGCAAAAAGCAGGAGCATCTTCATCTAGACCAGCTTTCTCAAAGCCGTGTCCAACCTGACCTTGAATGTTTCCAGGGACAGCGCAATCTAGGACCTCTCTGGACAATCTGTTCCAGGGTTTCATCACCCTCATCATAAAATTTTTTTTCCTTATATCAAGGGTGAATACATGCTCTTCTAGTTTAAAACCATTCCCCCTTGTCTTATCATTACATGCC
>WEIT01020576.1:24421-43964 GCA_013389985.1 Dryoscopus gambensis
GTGGAGGTAATGCAATTATGCCTTATCAAGAAGTATGTAGTGCTAATTTCATTTTGCAACATCCACAATACTGTATTATGCTAGAAAAAAGTCACCATGGACTTCATTTGTATTTTATAAAGACTTCTGATATGTGTATGTATTTATATGTACATTTAATACTAAAACATACAAATCATACTTCATGGTAGCCAATTAAAATATATATGGAAGTGACTGCATATGTAAATATGCAATAGCTTGCAAGTATGCCAAAAGTTTACAGTAGTCAGAAGCATAGTAGTTGTTTTATGAGTTACAAATCCAGTTAATACTGAAATTATTTGAGAAAAAATTTAAAATTTTAGATCCTGCCTCAGAGGAGTTTTTTTAAGGAAGAAATCCTCAGAATTTGATTAGATGACTGTATAATCATTATGCCATTTTATGACATTCTAAAAGGTTTATGTGTTTAATCTATTAAGGCATGTGTATCTGAGATTTAAAGTTCATAATTTTAACATCAAACTTATATAATGCTGACATAAATCTTCATTGCTTTGTGGAAGTGGATGGATTTTGTTGAAATTTATTCAGAAGGCAACACTGAAATTTAAACTGTGATTTCATTTCAGTCCTACTGAGTAGGAAGAAGTAAGACTCCAAAAGGAATCTTCAGAGTTTTCCCCTCTGTTTTAATATTTCAAGCAGCTTCTGTACAAAAATTTTTGCTTTGGACTTGTGGATTTGGATTTTGTTTGACTTCGAATTTTTTTTTGAAGCTTTTGTGAGGGAATCCAGTATTCCTAACTTTCAGACTTCAAAAATGAATTCAAAGCATTTAAAATACCAGTCGTGTCTGAGAAAATAACAAACTTTGCAAATGAGAAAAACTGGGAGCTTCTATTTTCAAGTCTGCCTTGCCAGCATTACCAGCAGCATTCTGTTCTTAACCAATATTCCATCTAATAGTTTGATCTTAGTACCTGAAAGTTTTGAAACTATGCGATAGGCTGCGTTCACAGGGAAAAGCAGTGCTTTTTTTTCAAAAATAGCACAAATATTTTGGAAATCTTAAAATATCTGCTATACATCATGAGGCTATAAAACCAAAAGTACCATTGTAAAATATAAGCTTAAAATTAATCAAAAGGCTGTAAAGCCTGCATGAATATAGGCTTCTTGAAATTCTTTAACATTATGTAAATAAACATACCTCAAAATTATGACATCACTCTCTCTTGCTGCCACTATTCATCTCTGTTTCTCTGCACCCTTTGTTGAAGAATTGTGAAAAATCAACACTATTAAGAAGGGCTATTTAATGAACTTGTGTATTTTTATTTGTGCAGAATGAGGGCTGAATGTTTCATCTTTGAAACAGATTATATCAGAATTTTTTTCCCATATTTTCTTCCTAGGGGACTGATAAATATCTAAGCCATGCACATAAAAACGCCATATAGGTAGAACACTGTGTACTGAGCAAAGAATGTGCACACTAAAGATGTACTATGAGTAAAGGATAGCTACAATTTCTTAATTTAGAATTGAAAAAGGACTAATCAAATTGTATCTTTGTTGCAGAAATTTCACGGTCCCTTTAGATCCAAACGGGAGGAGTACGTGGTTGTGAATAAGCTAAGAACAGAGGAATAGAAAATATGCACTACAATGAAATAAGAATGAAACTTAGGAACTGAGAATGTAGAGTTAGTCTTCTATTCATAGAAAATGTATACAAGCATGTACAGCCATTGCCTTTTCAATATGAAAGAAAAAAATTATGGCAGTGGCAATTGCATGAGGCACTACAGGTTATGTTTCACAGACAGATAGGAAGATACAATCAAGTCTTTGCTTGGAAGCAAATTCACAATTCTAGAGCCAGGGTACAAAAACACTTTTAGAAGAAGCTGGCATGAAAATAGCAAACAGACTTCTAGGAAGCCTGAAACAAAATGTGACTCCCACTCATTGATCACTGCCATGCAGGAATCCTGGAGAAAGAAATATGGCTGGGTAACAGTTGCATCTTGGCTGCAGCAATGAAGGGTCACTTGCAGAGAGAAATAAATTTGAATCAGATTTGGGGCTACAAGTGGTATAATAAGTATTAATCTGATCCTGTTGGGGAATTCAAAGGAAGGTAGATGAGATCATACAGCCAATTTCTCCCCTGAAGAGACAAAATCACATTTGGAATCAAAGCATAGCCCAAAACAACTTCTTTTTTCTTTTTCTTTTTTTTTTTTTTTTGATTTAGTGGCAAACTTTATTGTAAATATACAAAAACTGTACACAGTTTGTTGTCTGTTGTGCCCTAAAAGAGCAAACAGTGTTTAATCAAACTATTTGCGTTATCACAAGATTTAGCCAGAAACTACTTCTCCCTTTTCTGAGACTGATTATGACCATTTCCAAGCATAGAAATTTTTAAAGATATTTGGAACTGGCTTGTGAGACATGTTCTACAATAATACCTCAAAAATGTTTTTCAATGTTGAATATTATTTTATGAAAATATTTTTCTTTTTTCCCCCCTGAAATGTAAAACACTTGAGAATTTTGCAATTCACAACTTGACTAAATAAACAATTAGATAGGATAGGAAAAAAACCCAGACTTTTCCACACTGGACTTTGGGGGCTGAGTTATTTTTTTTTAAGTTATCCTCGCAAGAAAACACTGGTCCTACAATAACCAGAAAAGACCAAAGTCTTGACTTTGGGTAACCAGCCCTCCAAAAATATTTGTGTCTTCCTGTCTAATATGATCTAGATCTGAATGCAAAAAAATTACATTCATGTTAATAAAATGAGGAGGGGCAGATGTGGCTTCTGAAGGATTGCTATGCACCTGTAAAATTAATGTGTTTTTTCTAAAACTCCCTTTAATTTTCCCTTTCTCTCTCTCTTTCTCTCTTTCTTTCATTATTGTAAACATTTTCAAAGTTGCCATACAATCTTTTTTCCTATCTTACCTTCTCCAAGCCTCTTCAGTGCTATCTTCTCCAGCAGACAATATAGTCATGGAGGTAATACTAAATTACTGCAGTGCTCACACTGACACTCCTCTAAATTCCACGTGGGTGGAAATCTATTTCTGCCTAAAGCACCACTGACTTCACGGGACAACAAAGCTCTAGTATGCTAAGCAAAACAGCAGTATTGCCAACGTGCAACATTTCCTCAGGCCTTCTGAAAAATTAGGAAAAAACCTGGTGTACGAGTTTCATTTGTAATAAAAGAGAGTCATAAGCTTTCTTTGCTAGATCTGCATTAATGGAGGATAAGGTACTTATAACTACCCCTGCATTTGTTTATTTCATGGCATTTCTAGCTCTGGGCTTGTATAAAATTATGTTGCTTTCAGTACTTTGAAGGTCTGAGAACTAAATAAAGCAAACTGCATGATGGCTTAGTAACACAGAGATTCTTAAAAAGGTGTCATGTCGTCACAAAGCGTAACATATTTTTACTGCACTAATTTTTAATCAAATATGACAGACTCTCTTACACCATTTGAAGATTTGAAGAGAAAGCAGACTCAGACCCTTGCAAAAATGTACTGTTGTTGTAACAGTAAATTTAAAAAGCACCTGCTAGTACATATACCTTTTCCTAGATGTTACTACGCTTCTGTAATTATCAATTGTCTTTAAAGGGGAATATTACATGTCTTTCCAGCATTTATTTCTAGAATTGAATTTGGTATTAAATCTCATTTAATGAGACACTAGAACTTCAGTCATTTTCTTAAGACCTTGAAAGTCGTATCATTCTTTTAAAATGAGTGCACACAAATCATAATAAAACATGAAAATAGCAAGAAAGATGCTAGGTTTAAAAAAAGAGCACCCAACCATTAGATAAAAACACATTTCAGACCACTTTCTGTGTTTCTGTGGTGTAGCACAAACTTTTCTATACAAAGAACCTGTAATTAAGAGCTTTAAACACCAGGAATGGAAAGCTCCAGTTCAAATAGAATAATAGCTTAATAGCTTTCCTGGTTATAATTAAAAGGAGGTTTTTCAGCTCACTGTCCACAGTCCATGTAATTAGCACCTGAAATAATATTTCAATACAATTGAACTGCATAATAAAACTTCTTCACCCTGATAATAAGCAAGGTTAAATAGTAGTTTCTTTAGCACAGAAAAATACCTTTAAATACCTCCTTAGTAAGACTGAATCAAATCAAGAAAACCAATCATCAATAAAAACATTTATTTTATATGTTTTTATTTCCATGTAAAACAAAAAACTTCTACATATTCCATAGGAATTTTCATAATAACATATATTCAAGAAAAGGAAAAGTTAATGTTAGAAAAATGAAAATAAACTACGTTTTCAATAAACATTTTTTTCCTCTCTGTGCTTTATTTAAGAATAAAAAATATATTTCACACAAAACTGGAAAATGGTAATGCTATGTGTGGCAAATAATCAGTTGTATTGGTTTTGCATGGACTGGTTTTTGGTAGCAGGGGGCTACAGAGATGGCTTCCGTGAGAAGCTGCCAGAAGCTTCCTCAGTGTCCAGCAGAGTCAGTCCCTGGTGGCTCTGAGGATGGCCAGGGCTGGGTCAATCAGAAATGGTGGTAATGCCTCTGTGATAACACAGTTAAGAAGAAATCAAAACAAAAAGTGGTGGCACAGTTTTAACTGTGACTAGAGAAGAGTGGAGTGAGAACATGTGAGAAGAACAACTCTGTAGACACCAGGTCAGTGCAGAATGAGAGGGAGGAGGTGCTCCAGATGCCAGAGCCAAGATTCCCGTGTGGCCCATGGTGAGGACCATCGTGAGGCAGTTGTGCCCCTGCAGCCCATGGAGATTCATGGGGATGCAGAGATTCCCACCTGCAGCCCATGGTGGAGGTGCCCACACTGGCGCAGATGGATACCTGGGAGGAGGTTGTGATCCTGTGGGACACCTGGGGAGAGAGAGAGGCCCTGCTCCCACGCTGGAGCAGCCTGTCCTTGGAGGACTGCACTCCCTGAAATAGTGACCCATGCTGCAGCAGTTTGTGGGGTGCTGTTGCCCAGGGGAGGGACTCATGTTGCAGCAGTCGTAGGGAGTTTCTGCTCGTGAGATGGACTCACACTGGAGAAGTTCATGGGGAACTGCCTCCTGTGGGAGGGACCCCACAGCGCAGCAGGGAAAGGACTGCTCCTGAGCAGCAGGAGAAGCCACAGGTGATGAACTGACCATAACCCACATTCCCGTCTCCCTGCACTGATGGGGGGGAGGAGGCAGAGTTGGAAGGAGGGGGGGATGGGGAGAAGGTGTTTTTAAGGGCTTATTTTACTTCTCATAATGCTGCTCTGATTTTGTTAGTATTAAATTCACTTTCTATCTCTAAGTTGAGCCTGTTTTGCCCATGATGGTATTTGGTGAGTGATCTGTCCTGGTCCTTATCTCAACTCATTAAATCTTTGTTAAATTTTCTCTCCTCTGACCAGCTGCAGAGGGGAGTGAGTGAGTGGCTTTTGAGGGTGCCTGGCATCAGACCAGTGTCAACCCATGATATTAGTGAAAAATTTGCTTTTCATCTTACAATTTGAAGACGTTACATATTACACTATCTAGTAAGTTCATATAACTCTCTTATTTCAGGTTTCGACATTATATGTTGACTTCTGTAAGACTCCTTTTAGACAGCCTCTAGTTGCATGAATAACTTCTGCTTTGGGGGGGAATTGTTTTCCCAAGTATTAAAAATCTGGCCCTGAACCACTGCTGCTGTCTCATACACATATCCATTTATTAACCTTCCATCTCTTTTTAGAATCTGGGTAAAAAATATGACCCTGGACTTCTGTGGTATTTCATTAAATGTTTCTTTTACATGTTTCTATGACAATTTTTAAAAAGAGGTAACATTTTGTCAAATAAAAGCAAAGTTTGATTTTTTCTAGGATATTGTGGCTTTGTGTACAGTTTTCAACATACATGCAAATAAACAGTCCTAAAACTATTTAGTGACTAGCACTGTTTGTGTGTTGGTAAGGATATCCATAGCATCTTCCCTTGATCAAAGTCAGTTCCTCAAAACTTCAAAGAATTAAATGCAAATTTCTAAACTGGGGCTTTTAATCTTTAATACCTGAACCTTTACATGAACTGTGGGACACCGAATAGGTTTTCAGGCACTGTGGGATGTTTCTGTGTATGCATGGACTACACACTACTTTTAAAGGATAGACATTTTCACAGAAAACCCCCTTGGATTAAATTCCACTATTTCCTCAATTTCTTCTATTTCAATTGAGCCTCCTAGTTTTGGTGGGGCATTCCCCTCCACCTGCTTCTTGGGCCCACTCTATGACCTCAGAAATTTCCATTAGGCCTTGACCTTGGCCTTTGTGTAATGAGTTGGGCAGTGAAGCATCCCTTGACTGTATCAGGAACTCTTGCATGGCAAAGGTAGAGGTGGCACTATCCATACCAGGAGCTCCTGTCACCTGGCCAAGATGGGAAAAGAGAGATAATTTATCATCCTCTAGAGCCTTGGAAAAATGCTTACCTGAATTGCAGCCTGAGTGGAATTGTACCATTAGTGCTGGGCTTTTGAAAAATTCCGTAATTACTGACTTGTATTGTGGCCAGGTTGGAAACTGAGTGATGACTAAAGCAAATCAGTTCATGACCCTATAAACAGCAGTCCTAAGCAAGGCCTTTTGAGCTCTCCTGGCCCTCAGCAGGCTGCAACCAGCATCTTCCTCTTAGTGGGACACATCTCTGACCTCATGAACCCCCACATACATGATCATCAGAGGACCATCACTGAGCTGGTGATGGAGCCTGGAAATACCCCTCACTCCTAGAGGCTCCACCCTTGCCCACTGAGAAATGCAAAGGCATTCAATGTGAATATTGAACTTAAGGGGAATTTTTAACAAGTATATACCTTTGTAGGTGTGTGTATATATATATATATATAAAAAAATAAATGTGTCTGTCTGCATGACTGTGTGAATTATTTAAACACTTTCTAACAAGCACGCTATGAACGTTGCGATCTCAGATCTAAAATTAAGTCACTGTTATAATTGTACTAAATCCTATTTAATCACTTTGTAAATGTTAAATTAGTTAATGATTAAGCACCACTAAATCCTTTAGATGTAAAATGTAGGCCAAGTCTGAGACTAAGACTGGATTAGCCTCACCTAAGACCCATCAGGCAAAGGGTCCACTCTGAAACTTGTGACTAAACAGGCGGATTTCCCTTACCCTTTTGTGTCTTTGCTTTCTGTGTAAATCAACCTAATTTGATTCTAACCTGATTTTTCTTTGTATGTTTCATCCACGTTGTAATAGAGGGAAATTAGTCATCAAACTTTATTAAGTTGAGCTTTCACATATTTATATTAAATCTGCTTTTGTTAATACCTTTGTCAGTGATTCTTTAAGAAACCTAAACAATTCATGTGTGACAACTGTCAAACCTATGTATCAGCTCTCTATAATAGCAACAACTGGCCACCATAAAAAGCAACTAGGACAGAACTAAATTTTCGACTATATTTTTACTGGNTTTCGACTATATTTTTCCTGGAGATTGTCTTTCCCCTCCTCATACCATCTGCAAACAAAATTTACATGGCTTTTCAAGTGTAATCTATTTAATTGCACATCAGTACTGAGATACCTGTTATCTGAACTACTTCTGAATAGACCAGGACTTTTATCTTACCAAAACAAGACTACCAAGAAAAGGATAAAAATTGATTATAAAATTAAGAAGAAAAACATTTATGTATAGTCTCTTACAATCACAGTATGAAAGAAAAATATGGAACTATAATGAGTTGAAAAGTAGTGAACAATAAAATAGATGCTTTTTAGCAGCTATGACTTTTTCTTAAGTCTTACTATCACATTCTGTTTAATACTCTTGACCCTTTTAGTATATTTAAAATCATGTTCTTTAACTTATAGTTAGTTGGCAAACGGCAAGTGAATGTAGCTATGACTAGAGTTCAAAGCTGCTGATGCCTGATTATTGTTGCACAGAGATGGTAAATAAAGTTATATCTGTCATGTGGTCCTAGTTAGTTTTACAAAGTTCAAATAACACTGATTATTAACTAGCAAAGTGAAATCAGATTCTATTGCTAAGAAAATATGCTTTTTTGGGGAAACAATACATTTACTTTAATATTTTAAAAGACTTGAATTTTTTTACCTTTTTCTGTAGAAGCAAAAGCATATTCCATATTCTCTCTCTCAAGGTTATAAACCTAAGATCTGTGTATGTGCAACTGAACTGTAATTGAGATGCTATAAAATGATCTATAAAGTAAGACAAGTGAGGGAATATGAGAAGATCCAGCCGAGAATGGAAGAAGAGAGACAAAAGATGGGAAATTATTACTCACAAAGACAGAAAAAGGATTCTATGACAAGGTTTGGGTACTTCTGTTACTGAGCTGCCAATAGCAGAAACAGTGATACAAAGCTTTAGTCGGCTGCATTTAGGTTACATATTTCGGCAGGAGTAGGGGGGGTGGAAGGGTGGAAATCTCTGTATTAGTGGTTCAGGCAGAAAAATAACTTTCTAAACTTATTTTAAAGCTTTCACTAGGGACACAAATGCAATCTAGTAAAGATATCTGGCAGTTGTATTCTAAAATTAATCAAGTCCATTCTGCCACAATGCAGGAGGATGGACAACGTACCTATCTCTTATCTCAAATTATGTTCTCTTAATTTTCTGTGTGGAACCTGACCTAACTTCGATTTATGTAGAATAATAAAAAAGGTGAAAAGTTCTCTCACTTATTTTGTAGATCCTGATGGGGACAATCCAGGTATTGCAAAAAGATACATGTTACAAAATAGATACGAGTAGAAGATATGGGGTGAGAACAGAATCACAGCACATCTGCCACTCCAGACTCTCTTATTCTCACTGTTGCCCCAAATCCCAACATCCTGTGTCCTGCTGGCTAGGTCCTTGTATCACAGATGTTCAGCTTCTGGTGGGTTTAGAAAGTGGTACAGAAGGAGAGCATGAAAGAATTCAACAGTAGTATATTTCTGATAAGAAACTTAAGGTTTTTCCCAAAGCCTCAGTTGAAAAACAAAGTTCTGAGTGAGGAACACTAAGGGGAAACCTAATAAGCCAAGCTGAATGAATAAGCTAATAAATCATTGAGTAATTAAAGTTTGAAGATTCCTTTACCCAATCTACACATCCACGTACTGAGATGAGTGATCATAAAAATTCCCTTTTCAATTTGAAAAACTGCATGCCTGATCTTTCCAAGAGTGGAAAAGTTGTCTAGTTTCAAACTGATAAAAAAGCCAGTCTTCCTTACTCTGGAAGAGCAGTGACTCTAACCTTGGCCCCCAGATACCTGTGAAATTCTGAGTTTGCACAGCCTGTAGAACTCTCAAACCATAAAACTGACAACAGTGTCACTGAGCAGGTACAAAGTCCGATCAAAACATGTTGTTATCTAAGGAGTGCCACTTCCCCAGTGTTACTGCTTACAGGCAGAAGATCACTGACTTGGAGGAATGCAGGCTATAGAAACAATCCTGGAAAAAGTTAGTAGCCCAACCAGACACTCTGTGCTGCTTTAGCCGTGAAATGAATGAAATATTCACTGTCAATGACAGTGTATCTCCCTATAAGTAACTGAAGAAACTTGGAGATTGTTAAAGGTATGGAAGAAATTCAGATTCTCAGTGGAAATTTGAAGTGAAAAAATTGTGATTTAGTATTTGTGGAGGGAAGGGCTGCTGTGAACAGTAGCGTGCATTTTTATCAAGTTCCATTCTGTAATAAGTGTCAAAGGAATACATGATATTACATAGGTATTGTTGGATATTTTAACAATCTATTTCTACAGAGTCATTTAGACCTTGAAGCACTTTCCAATACCTAAAAGGGGCTGACAAAAAAGTCAGAGGGAGACTTTTTACAGGGACATGCAGTGATAAGAGAAACGGGAATGGCTTTAAACTGAAAAAAAAAGTAGGTTATGATAAGATATTAGGAAGAAATTCTTTGCTGTGAAGGTGGTGAGGCATTGGAACAGGTTCCCAGAGAAGCTGTGGATAACCCATCCCTGAAAGTGTTCAAGGCCAGGTTGGATGGGGCTTTGAGAAACCTGGTCTACTGAGAGGTTCCCTGCCCCAGGCAGGGGATTGGAACTGGATGATTTCTCAGGTCCCTTCCAGTTCAAACCATTCTACTATTTCCTGATTATTAGGCCAGTTAATTAAGGGCTTTAATTTTGACACTTTATTGAGCAAACTGATGCACAGCTAAACACTTTGTTAAAATTTATCCAATATCTCTGTAACCCTGGTCACCTTCTGTGATGTCATGAAGTGCTCTGAATAATTAGACGAATGCCGACTGTATTATTAACTGTATTAAAAACTGTATTATAACAGCATTATAAACTACTGTAAAAATTGGCTATTCTTAAAAAAAAAGAACAGAAGAGTCACTCTTTACACTACCATGTACTTTTTTAAATAGACAGTTTGCCTAAGGAAATCTGTATTCTTACTTAATTCTCTAGGGATAGCTGTTGTATCTTTTTCTACTCTTCTTGCTATATGTTTTTATGAGAACAGAATCAAAACTACGATGTCTCATCTGCTTGGGTTTTGTTGTGTTGTTTTGTTTTTCAGCACTGCTAGATTGATCTAAGCTAGCTCTGACTGGAAACAAGAGTTTAAGCTATTTGTTGTTTATCACACACATTATTTACAAGGCACACATCTATAGTTCAGATACAGAAGGTAGGCATGTCTCACATCTTGTCAAAGCGCCACACTTGCTGTCAATTACATGAGCTCTCATACCTTTGTGAAGGAACAGATCACATACCTGAAACCAGGACATCCTGATCCTGACAGTTCAGCTGGGGAACATTTATATTCATTGATTGCTGCTATCACAGTATCTGCTTTGAAGACACACACACATACTAAAAGCTGTAAGACTAACCTACAGGCATGACCTGAGCTTTTTGATGACTTGCACTTGCTTCTGCAGCTAATGACCTGAACTGAAATACCAATCAAATGTTATTTGTCCCAGGAATTAACAGCTCATAATTTTTTCTAAAAATGTTTTATATTTTTAGCCTACATGATTGATCAGATGTTTAGAGTATCGGCAACGCCGAGCATTTGGAAATCAGGACCCATTCCTTGAAATATCATGTGTTAAGCTCATTTTAAAAAAAAAGCTCCTTTTTGTCACACAACAATTCAGGATATCTTAAGTTCTTCAATATTCCTCTTAAAGTCACAAGGGAATGGGAAATCTGCTTTATCTTAATATTTTTAAAGGGGAGGCAAGGTTATTATATTATTGTGTGATTGCAGGAGAGAGGGATTTAAATGACATTCTAAGCACTGTAAGAAAAGAATTGGACAGTTATCAAGATAGATAGACAGCACAAAAGTAAAATGAAGAGGATGATATCTCTTTTCATTATTAGTAGAACCAGCTGAGAAAATTTTAACAAGTTTAAATCTCTGTACTCCATAATCAGAGGAGGAAGCAGAAGGTGTGAATTCAAGCTAAGGAGGAAGTGCCAAGAATAAAACTGCCCAAAATGCAATTACAGCAGACTAATCAGGATGTCATCCTGTCAGGTAGGCACTGCAAAATCCTCCTAGAGAATCCTAGTAGAAGGTGTTCAGGGGGCACATCTACCAGGGGGAAGAAGGCAGCAGTTATGTCTTTCCTTTCATTGGCATCACTGTGCTGAGCTGACCTGTATGCCCCAGGAAGGCAAAGGTGACGTAGCAGAGCCAGCCCTTCAAGCCTTACACTGCTGCCATCACACACCATTGTCCGGGACACACAAAGCCGAATGCACTGGCAAAACAAGGTCGTTCTCTCTCAAACCAGACATGGTGTCTTGGGATATCTCATGGGTACTTTAAAATAATTGTCTGCCCAGGAATAACTAGTCTTTTGTGAACATTCCTGTCCTTCAGAGGAAAGCAGGTAGAGCGAGTGGCCAAAGACAGTGCTCTCCAGGAGCAGTACAGACCCCCAGCAGAGTATGCAGTTGCTGGTCTTTGAAAGGTATTTGAAAAATATTCATTATTGGACATATACTGGTAAGTAAAGGTTCCTACTAGTTAAATGGTCAATTAGGTAAGCCTGGAAAAATAGGGAATGCCTGTAATTCTATAATAGTGTCCCCACTTTAAAACCTTGTGGGACACATGTTCTAAAATCACACATGGTGACAGGTTCCAGGTCAGCTGCAGGGGCAAGGCACATTTGGAGGCAGATGGGGAGGTGCTGTGCCAGTTGGGCATAGGGCTAGGATGGGTTTCACAGTGCTTCACTCCAGTGCCCCACCCATGACTAAGCCCTCAACAGCAGTGCAGTTGCCACAGAGCAGAAAACCCCCTGGAGAATAATCTGGGAATTCCCTATTGCAGCCATCAGGTGCCAAGGGAATTCCAACCAATCAGAACCCGGGTAATGGGTATTCTCTGTCCAATTCCACAAGTGATGAGGTCTAGGCTTACTGTGGAGATCCAGCAAAGAGCCCACAGGGAGTGAATGTGAATGTCCAAGGGTTCATGGCAGTGGATGCCAGGAGCTGAGAAACCTGTGCTGACCCTACCAGCACCTCCCTGGGATGCCCTGTTCCCCTGCCATACGACAGGGATGGGCTCTCTTCCCTCCTGAAGTGGGCATCTCCCCACTGTGGGACCTGGATGTTGAGTCCCACATCAACATTAAAGATATCCATGACTAAATGTACTTTGGTACCTGGACTCACCTAATTCCTACACTGTCAGTTTTGTCTCAGGCCACAATAGATGCCAACATCACAAGGCCTGGGACAAGCACTGCCACAGTGATGCCAACGTGCTTGTTCTTGCCATGCCAGCAGTTTCCTTGCTGGGCAGGGAAGCATCCCATCCCATCCCATTATCACGCCATTTCCCACTTTTTTGTCCTCCTTTCCAGCACACTTGGACCTCCCTTTCCACACTCCAGGCCCCACACAAACAAACAAAATGTCCTCTAAGTATTTTTCCATTGTTGCTAATTTTGCTACATCTGTACGAAAATTTGATACTTTTTATATTATCAAAAAAAAAAATCTTGTTTATCTAGATATATATAAAGCATTAATTTTTTGGCTATTTAAGTAGTATTAGCCCCTCAGGTGTCTATTACCCTGCAGGTCCCCAGTACTCCCCTTCAACTATTTGGAAGTACAACTGCTTCTCATAGAACTTTCCTGTAACTACTTTTGAAACCCAGGTATCCCTCACAACACTATTTGTAATTTCTGTCAGTTTCTTGAATGGTTATCTATCATGCCTGGCGATTTCTCATGCCATTCCTCATTGTACTTTATGCCACATTCTGTTAGCTTAATCTTAGACCAGATACTAATCAGTGGCCTAGGCACCTGCAGCACCCTAATAACACATATCTCCTAGTTTTTGCATCAAAAAATAAACAGGAATTTAAATTACACTGGAAATTCAGGAAGACTCTAGGTATAAAAGGGGATGATTTACGTCTAGAAATTATGTTTATCAAGGTACGGAATTATGTATATTTGAGTCACCAACCTTGAAAAGTAAAACCAAACAAATATTTTATTTGCTGCACTTGAGGGAGTGTACAAAACAGACATTTAAATGACAAACAGATACTTCAGCACCTTTCTGGAAATTCATCTGTTTAGTTAAGATGCATTCTCTCACAGATCCTGAATCTTACATTTTAGGCAGATGTTTTGCATCCCTAAACTAAAACTGCCTGTCTTTGATATTTTAAAGTAGTTTTTAAATATTCACTTTCAAAATTAAGCATAATTGTTGCCCTGCTGCCTTGTGAGAAAGCATGTATCATGTATTGCCCCTTCACTTGCATTTTTCCAGTGTGTGCAGACTGACAGAGGTGAGCTGTTTGCTACAAAAGGTTTTATACTGATGCCAAATAGTCTTTCGACATTACATTTCCTATATTTTTACCTTATCAACAGCTTTTTCCACTCTGCCTGCCCTCGATTACTCTAAGCCTCAATCACTCATCTCTTTTACTGTATATTATTCTGTCTTACATATAGTTGGATATATTTTATTCAAATGGATAAAATAATGGATATTTTTGAAAGTTGCTGGTTAGTTTTTTCAAAGGTGTTGAGCTACAATTCTTCACACTCATTTGAAAATTGGCTTCCCTACTAAAAAGGAACAGAATAAAAGGAATCTGTACTGTGTTTTTGAAATACTTCCATTCAATAAACAGAGTGGGAAGGGAGTAAATTACATGGAGAGAAACTGAAATTAGAGTAGAAACATGTTTTGACAAAGAAGTGCCCAACCTTGTCAGAGGAATATGAGACTTTCAAAAACGTAATGTGAGGGTTAAATTGCTCCACAGCCAGAGGACTATTTAATCATCAACACAGATATATCATTAAGTTGGGGACTTTGGCAAGTTACTACACTAATAGAATGAGTTTCAGTCACTCTAAAGTCATGTGAGAGATAATAATGGGCAAACTCTCATCCTGCCCAATAGATATTATTTCCTTACAACACAAAACTTGAGTAGCAGTCACATAAAGTTGAGGACAACAGTACTTTCTTGCAGGCTTTTATTTTTCGTAGTTAAGGCTCTAACAGAAGCAGTTTTGGTTTTGTTTTGGGGGTTTTTGTTGTTTTGTATTTTTTTTTTAATTCAAAATGTATTTCTAGATTTCTTTGAGATTTTTTAGATGGTTGGTTGTTTGGTTGGTTGGTCGGGCTGGGGTTTTTTTATTTCACATATGTTTTTACTGAGTTTACATATGTACCTAATGAGCAGAACTAGACAGCAATGAAAAAAGCAGAAAGACCTTTCTCAGTTTTACAAAATCCTGCAGAGGCTGGTCTGGCAGTGGTCTTGAAAGATCTTAAGAGACTTTGTCTTCAATTTTGTTCCAGTTTTTATAGACGTAAAATACAAAGTTTCTTGCATATCTCAAAGTAGCACATGGATCATACTCAGAGGTGGCTAACCACTGGAATGGCTCAAGGGTCTGTCTTGGACTTGTCCTATGTAACATCATCAGTGACCTAGCGATGGAGCGGCCAGTGGGCACTGGAGTGCACTCTGATCAGACTGGCAGAGGATGCAGTCTGGGGAACACAGATGATACTCTTGAGGGCAGGGCTGCCACACAGGCAGCCCTGGAGAGGCTGGAGGAATGGGACAACAGGAATGGAAATTCTGCAGCGAAAAATGCCAAATGCTGAGCCTGGGAAGGAAGAGCTGCTGGCCACAATACCAACTGGGGCCTGCCTGCCTGGGGAACAGCTCTGCTGAAGAGGGCCTGGGGTCCTGCTGGGCACATACTGAGCTGAGCCAGCAGGGAGCCCTGGCAGCAGGGATGGCCAACAGCGTTCTGGGCTGTGATAACAGAAGCATGGTCACTGGTTTCAGACTACGTCTATAATACCATATCCAATTTAAGTCCCATAGTACAGGACAAACATTGCTAAAAAAGAGAAAATTCAGTACAGAACCACTGGGATAGTCAGATATTGCAGTATTTGCCCTGTGAGAAGAAGCTGAGGGACTTGGACATATTCAGTCCAGAGAAGAGACTGCCCGGGTTAGGAGCAAACAGCAGCCCCACAGCACCTACAAGATTATTAGGAAGACGGAGTCAGACCCTTTGGTGCATGGCAGTAAGCACAAATTATCATAGGAGAGTTTCTGACAGTGACATAAGGAGAAACATTTTGTCCATGATGACAGTCCAGCAGTGGAGCAAGTTACTTAGAGCGATTGTGTAGTCTCCATCCCTGGAGGTTTTCAAAATATGACTGAATTACGTTCTGAGCAACCTAGTCTGATTTCACAGTTAATCCTGCTTTGAGCAGAAAGCTGGACTAGAGACCTCCTGAGGTCATTTTCTCCCTGAATTATCCTACAATTCTGTGATATTCTTGTGAATAAAACAGAATCTCTTAAAACTGTCCAAAGCAAAATTGAAAATGGTACAGGTATAGTCAGAGTGCAGTTATAAATCATATGCATCTCTTGGAGGATATTTTATTTTACTTGTTCAGACTGTATTCTTGGCTTTCATCCTCTGTGGCTACATTAGAAATATCTTAAAATCCCATTTAATTTGCCATTTAAATATGGGAAAAATACATGTAACCATATTGGTACTAGTGCTTTCCTCTGCTGACTTCCAGTGCTGAATTCATCGCTTATAAAAATTTTGGCTTAGTGTAGCTCAGAGGCCACCCATGTAACCAGAAAGTGCTGTGAGCCTCATTGTGCCAATCTTGATTAAACTGGTTCACCAGTCTTGGTTAAATCAGGCATGAAAGGCATCAGCCTGAACTTCTGGAACAAGAAATGTTAAGTGAGACCCATTTATCTTTCTGGTTACTTCGCTCATTTCAATGAGCTTGATAAGCTTTTAATAGTCTCAGCATTAGACAACAAAAAAGATTTGTAAGTGGAGGTTACCTCTACTTACAGAGGTAACCAAATCAACAGTTATGCTCAGTAAAAAATAGAAAAGCTTTTAGGCATATCTCCTTCAGTATTAACACTTCTTTTTATGTGGTTGCTTTCTGGGCTCCAAGTGTTTGTTGCTGGGTCATGTCCAGCTTTTCATCCACCAGAACCCTCAAGTCCTTCTTGGCAGGGCTGCTCTCAATGAGCTCTTCTCCCAGTTTGCCCCAACCCAGGTGCAGCACCTTGCACCTGGACTTTTTGAACCTCATGAGGTTCTTGTGGGCCCACTTTTCAAACTTGTCCATGTCCCCCTGTACATAGGTATCTCTTCCATTAGCATGATGCATCTTGGTGTCATTGGCAAACTTGCTGAGGGTGGACTTGATCTCACTGTTCGTGTCATTGATGAAGATAATAAACATCTAGGAAACACATAAAGATCACAGGAGAGAGCCCTGAGAGATACCCATCATCACCGGCCTCCACCTGGACACAGAACCATTGATCACAACTCTCCGGCTGCGTCAATCCAGACAATTCCTTGTCCACTGAATAGTCCACCATTCTTAGCCATATCTCCAATTTAGATATTTCTTTTAGCAAGCTGTGAGGTCTTGAATGCTGCCTGTTTCATTTTTACCATCTGTAAAACCCCATTTATAAAAAAAAAAATAAAACAGATCAATTATTAGGTTTCAGTTAGTCCTTTTGCCTGTCAGCATGGTAAAAACATCTCAAGAAAATTAAAGATGAACTTTTTTCATGATGCTATTGTTTATGTCAGAGGGAGAGCATGTAACCAATAGAAAATTAATAGTGTATTTTTTCAAGCAATTCAAACATAACTTCTTTGTCCCCTTCCCCCACATCAAGTAAATATTTGTAATCAGACATGTTTACATGTCTGTCCATTCTTAATAGAATAAATATACACTCACATGGTAGCATCTGTTACTACTTTATTTTCACCCTCCCTTTTTTTATGAATACCTAGAGCATAACATAATTTTCTCAAACAATCAAATAGAAATTACTTTTTTAAGTACCAAGTGCTACATATTTTACATATTTTATCTTAAAAAGATAAGTTTTTTTCAAGGCTAGTAAGACAAAAGCATTTTTGAAATATTGAGTCTTAGAGGTACATGAAGGAAAATATCAGTAGATAGGAAATGCAGTGGTTATGAAGCTAGAGGCTGAACTGAACAGTGAAGGTTCCCTCAGGAAATATAAAGAGGCTTTTAAAATTTCTGTGTGTAAATGGTTTTCCTATCACATTCTTCAGCATTAAAAAAAAAAAGTGTTATTTAGCACAAATTAAGTAGACCTATACAAAAAAGCTATATTCTGTCCACAGAGGAGTAAAGCAAGAAAATCAAATTGTATAAAACCATCTAGGATAATCTGCTTTATACTTGATTTCCAAAGGTCATCTGTGTGAGAAAAATCAGACTTTTTCAGTGACTGTTGAATAATTTTTCTGAGAAAGAAAATCTGTCTCATAATGTAAATGACACTGTCCTTTTTTTTTTAACAGCTTGGCCAGTCAGAAATCAAATAGTATTACAAATTAGATTGCATATAAATTGCATTATTATGACCAGAGAGTAATAGCTCTTAATGTAAACCAACCAAAAGGTTTTTGACCCTCTTGCACTAAGCCTGAAATACTCCATAAATCCTTGCCCTACCCCTTGTGGCTCTCTTTATTCCTTTTCAGTTTTCTAATGACAGTAAAAATAAAAATGAGCATATTACTAAGGTTCACTTTTCCCTTATCTTTATACTTACTTAAATTGTATTTTTCACCTCAGTGGTAAAGTAGATGTGAAGAGACGTGTGTTCATATTTTAAGGCATGTAAATTCAAGTGTTCATCCAATGCAAGAAATATTTGGAAACAAAGATAAGCGTGGCTGGTAAACGCCTTCAGTTTCAGAGTCTTTCCAGGCATAATGCAACAAAAATACGTTCAACTAAAATTTCAGAAGAAGGATAAAGTCACCAGTAGCAGTTTTTCAAAGCTCACATAAGCCAGCAAATGAAGGAAAGGTCAAGAAAGTCAATATTGAAGTCAAAATGTTTAGCTAATGCTGCCTCTTTATCTTAAAAATTTCTTACCCTGATGACATGTTGGCATGTTAACACTCTTTTTCTTTACTAAGTTCATTTAGGTTTCCATCTGTCTTCAGTGACGACTAGAAGAGTTATAAGCAAGAAACCTCATCTCTTTCTCATCATAGAATCTGTGCTCCTAAATTGTAAAGCACAAGACCTAAGATGTTCACTATTGAGTTCTTGGATCCAAATCTCTTCTTGGGTCCATACAACCTCTGGAAAAACTGCAGATCCTAAACTTACATATTTACAGTTAAGATTTCTGGTGTACTTCAGGCAGCACCTTTCAGATGAAATTTTTACAACAAAATACTGCCTAAAGAACTGGCAAATGATAAGCAGAATGTTAATAGGTGAGATCTGTCCAGAATGAAGTATTTTTTCCTCTTGAGAAGAAAAAATGTGCAGCTTTGCACTGAGACTGAGTAATAAAATCTTTGATGCCAGTTTCTTCTGAATCCTCTCCTGAATTCTGACTAGTTTTCTAAAGCTGCACAGATCACACCAAACTACACACGACTCTACTGGAGTCCATGGCAGAACTCACATTATCTTCTCCAGATTCTGGCAGCCATATTCTTACTCATTTACATGACACGGCCAGTAGTTCTCCCTCTGATGTTACTGGAGTCTGATTTTGGCCCTTTGACTCTAAACTCTCTGAAGATATGTGTAACAAATATTTACTTTCTTTCTAATTAACTAAAAATAAGAAATAAAATAATGGTCCTAGTCTAGCATTTTTAAGTGTGCTGCAGAAAGACAAGAATGCTGTCCTTTTCTTCAAGAAATGTTATAGTGCTATGTCAAAAGTATGTTGGTCTCCATTCACCAAGTGAAGAAGAGGCATTGAGGATGTGGTATCGCTGGGAGACATAACCATCTCTTCTACAATCACCTTTGCCAAGTTGAATTCCACCACACTGCTGGCAGAGTAATAAGAGGAGGTTCTG
>WEIT01020580.1:0-16013 GCA_013389985.1 Dryoscopus gambensis
ATGCATGTTGTGCCAAAGTTTCAAGAACTCTTTTTTCCAATTAATTTTCTTGCCAGTTCTGCTGAAATACAGAATTTGCCTTTTTATCTGCAGAAAAATTCAGGCTAAAGCGGATGTTTCTCTTTCTTGAAAAGGTAAAATCTGACTTTTCCAACTATGAAATTGTTTGTCATTCAAATTAATAACTCAAAACATATAGGCTCTATTTAATTTGAGCTGACAAAGGCGAAACAGAAATAAAATTATTGCAAAATATAAACTGCAGAAATCTATATTTTGTCAGAATAACTTCTTCAAACATCTGTCTATTTAAAAAGGAAATTTATCCAGTAAGCCACATAGGTTTCTTGTTTTAAGAGCTCCAAGTTATTTAATAAGGGGAAACTATCAACAATACAATTACTTTCTTACATAACAATAGTTAGATAATAGATGATAAAAAAATCTTCTCAAGGTTGATGAAATTATGTTTATCATGATGAAATCACATTATTGTTTATCAATTTATATTTCAAATATACAGGTGTCCTTTTTCCTTTTGATTGCAGTCTGCTGTCAACCTTCTACAGTAAGCATCTGCATTTTCTTTTGGCTGGCTAGTATAAAAAATAATTGTTAATATAAATTTAAAGGGTTGAGACTTTAATAAATTATATGGAGTTAGGAAGAAATGTCCATATTCCTGTTGTTTCAAGCCTGTGGATCTGTAAGGGTTTTCACATCTTTCCTTCGCTTTTACTGTTTGGGCTTAATTTGGACATTAAAAACCCCCAACGAACTCAGAAAATTATTTCAGGTTTTTTGTAATGTTAGACACATGTAGTGGAGGTCTAGTAATGAACAAATTGAATGAGCTTACCTCCTATAACCATACGAATGCTAGACCCCTCTAGTTTCACTGCCTTGTCAGAGCAGGGCACTTCCAGATGCTGTGCCACCTCCTTGTGTTTTTTCTCTATCTGAGTCTTGGAAAGATTAAAATTTCACAATGTCTGCTCCAGCTATACACTACTGTGCTAGTAAAAAAGTTCTTCCTAAATTGTGGTTTGACCATTGTGCTTACTAATAGTGCTTGCTCTCATTTATGTCTCTGCTGCTCAAGTAGGCTGTTTTGACTATCTCCTGAACTCCTTGTCAGAATAAATGAGCTCTCGATTTCTCCTTCTAAGTCTTCTTACTATCTCTGAAACCCTTCCCTGAACCCAGATCTTTTTTGGACAGCCTTCTTGAGCTTTGATGGCTCAGAACTCAACATAGTATGTATCGCTCAATTAAGTTGCAATCTTGACTTTGAACACTTATGCTGACTTGAAGGAGAGTATTTTATTTAGAAGCAGGTCATGCAGTTTAAACAAAATGTGTAACAGATATGAAAGTTGGAGGTGAAATGAACATTTTCCAAGTGCTTTGTACAGTAATATTTAAAAGAAGCCAGATACTTTTTCATGTGACAGTCCAGGTAGGCAAGTTCAGAACCTATGGGGCCTGTGATGTGCTGTCCCTAAGTACTGGTAAGTGACTAAATTTGGAAGTGCATTTTCATACACATTTTTAGCTAAAGTACCTCTGAATTTTCATACTGGATAATTAAACATTGCATGTCTGAATCTTAAAAGAAAAGTGTTATCATTAGCCTTTTTAGAATTATTTCAAAGCATATTTCATCTTAACCACATATTTTAATAATCTAGGTAAACATTAAGTTTCTTTTCATCCTTATTTTTTATTTTTAGCTAGTGTATTGCTTGTGTGACCGTGAGAGAGTGCTTGCTTTGATTTCTCACAAGGCTGATTTCAAGCTATGTTACTAGAATTCATTTCTCAAAGTTCGCCCATAGACTGCTGAGATAATATGGCTTTATCATAAGTGTATGCCATCAAAATTATATTAAAAAGTAAGATGGAGGGAGAAAGACACCAGAACATACTTTAGTGATTTTTTTTCAAGATCCATACGTGAAATCCCTGCTGATCTACCAATATTCTTACTTCAACATTTTTCTACCGAACTGAAAGTAAGAATCCAACACATGCTAAAGAGGTTGAAGAAGTAGTGTTTTTACTGAACTTAACCAGTTAATTCAGAACACGAAGCAGTGGTGTAAGGACTTTGCATAGAGAACATGTTCACATTCCTACTTGCTTCAGCTACATTTTACTGATGGAAGTGATACCATACCATGCATTGCTGATTAAATTCTATATTTGATATCATGCCCACTTTTATTCACGTTACCAAACCAGAATGTCTGTGCTGAGTCTTAAGCAGTGAGTCATTGCTGCCTTGAACTTAGCTGCCTTGCAAGTCCTGAGATTGCCTTAAAGGCTACAGTAGGCAGTCTAAATTGGGTCACACATAATCTCTCTTGATTTGAAGTACTTGAGAAGGGGTATTCAGTAAGTTTGATTGGCATCAATAATTTGGCTAGTACAAAAGGACTTGGGGAATATATATTATCATGTTTAGGAAACTTTGCTATCTAAAGAAATGTTGAGGGGACCTTGTAGCAGATTGTTTCATCAAAACAAGTAGTATGTAATTTTGCCCCAAAATAATTGTTATATCTTGAAAACTCAGCCTAAGTAGGCCTGGGACAAAGGAAAAAAGTATATTTTCAAGAAAATTCATCCAGCAGAATGATTTTGCTATTGTTACTAGTGGTATCACCTATTTTTAATGGGTGATGTTACTTTGCTATCTGAAAAATACTTCTGGAACAATATTCAGTTCTTAGGCCAAAGCTTCTCATTCACTCTCCCTACAAGACACAGATGGAGAGAGAAACATTATATTTTATGCAAGAAAGCATCAAGAAGAAATCCTTTCAGTGACCATCTGCTATATGCATTACAAATGGTAAATATGAATAAAATATATAGATTCAAAGAATATGATACAAATCTATCTCAAGTGGTAGGCTGTAAGTCAATCATTTCGGTTTTATGTCTTCTGGAAGAATATGATAAGGAGCCTTGTTGTGGTTTCACCCTAGCCAGCAGCCAAGCTCCACGCAGCTGCTCCCCTGCTCCACCACTGGCAGGATCAGGGAGAGAATCGGAAGAGTAAATGCCAGGAGACTCATGAGTTAAGATAAAAACTGTTTAATAGAGAAAGCAAAAGTCATTCACACAAGCAAAGCAGAACAAGGATTTAATTCACTGCTTCCCATGGGCAGGCAGGAGTTCAGCCATCTCCAGGAGAGGAGGGTCCCATCACATGTAACGGTGACTTGGGAAGACAAACACCATCATTCCAAGAATTCTCTCCTTCCTCCTTCTTCCCCACATTTTATGTACTGAGCATGATATCATATGGTCTGGAACACCCCTTTGGTCAGTTGGGGTCACCTGTCCTGGCTGTGTCTCCTCCTAACCTCTCATGTACCCCCAACTTCCTCACCAGCATGGCAGTGCGAAAAGCAGAAAAGGCCTTGGCTCTGTGTAAACGTTCCTCAGAAATAACAAAAACATCTATTGTCAGCTCTGTGTTCAGCAGATAAGCAAACCCTAGCCCCATACTAGCTGCTGTGAAGATTAACTCTACCTCAGCTGAAACCAGCACAAGCCTTTACCACAAATCCTTGGTGCTGCTTGAAAGTTCTTTAAAGGGTAGTTATTAGTCATCAGCTTCATCTTTAAAACCATTTTCAGCATCTACTTGGAGATGCTCTTTACCCTTCTGTGTTCTCTGAAGTAGCCAGGCAGAGCATCTGATCCTACTCCTTACTGGTGAAGACTTCTCCTGGCTTCAGAAGTAAGTTCTGTCTATATCTGGCAAGCAGCATCTAATATTAAAAAAAAATTAACTACTAATTAGAAAAAAGATTAAAAATTGAAACTGTGGGATTTGATTGCCTAAAAATTTATCTGTTTTAATTTACAGGACTCTTCATGTGCCGATTCTGTATCTGTCAGCAAACATTCTCCTGTAAGCCACAGTTGCGTGCTGTTACTAGAGAGTCGCTGGACATAAGGCTGCTTGAGCAGTCTGAAAGAAAAAAACATGAGGCCACAACTGCTCTTTGTAAAGCTCAATAAAACAGAGAAAGCCTTGAAGCAGAAACCTCTGTTTCTCAAGTCATTTTCCTCCATCAGCATCCACACAGTTTATCTGAAGCAGAGGTGTGTGTTGCTTCCAATTTTCTGAGACAAGCAGGTGTTATACATAAATGCTTAGAGGATGTACACAAAGGAGAACATGCACTGCCTGCCATAATGGACTTGAACTGATGAGAAAAGGACATCAAAATTCAACTTGCAGAGAAGAAGAAAAGCCACTTCCAAACCCTGGAGCAATATGTGACTTTCTTCCAATTTATACTCACATCTTCTTATCAAAGTTTATCTCTGCAAGGAATTACTGAAAGAATATCTATCAGAATGAAGCTTTCAGAGGAATATCTCAGGTCAGTGAAGAAACAGTCAAACACAATGAATTCAAGTTAACTTCATGTTTTTACCTATGAATTTTGGGGTTCAGGAGTTTTAGCTAGTTTGGAAAAAAATTGGAAAAAACCCCATTTTTTTACCAGCACATCTTGCATATTCTAAGGGGAATTATATTTGTTTGCCAACCCTATGAGGACTGCTGCAAGTATGTCTCATAGTTGACTCCTTAAAAAAAAAAGAAATAGCATGGAATTCATTATTATGATTGGTGTAATTTTGCACATTTTATTTTGATACTCCTTTTGTAATGTTATTTCAAAAAGCATAATAAAGGTTTTCTTTTAATTATGACTTCTATGAGTTGTTGTCTTTCTATTAGGCCCAGCATAAGTAGAAAAAAGCATAATGTCCCTTTCTTTCAGTGACTCAAAGTTTTCCCTTAGCTGCTCTTTTTTCATGTTCTTCTTTCAACCTCTCCTAAGGTATCCCAACAGCAAAATATCTCTATTTAAAGCACAGTGACTATCAAATAGCAGACAAAAATTAGCAATCACAGGCTAAACCCTAATGAATCTATTGGGAAGGCATATGTACCATAGAGTTAATTAATTGTATAAGAAATATATGTGTGTGTGCAGAAAGAGAAATTTTGCATGTTGATCTGTTGGAAGGAAGAGGTTGGAAAGAAGGAAGATTCAGGAGAATCTCTCAGTATCATAGGTAAACTCTCATGTTCAGACCTCTATCCTAGTGATAAGGCCTCATAGGGGAAAAAAAATTACAAGGCAGAAATTTGCTTCAAAGCTTCTTACCAGAATCTGAACAGCCATAATGGTGCTATTAGACAAAGTCAATCTCATTTGCTTTGTGTGACAGGATGGTTACATAGAGAGAAAACAGATAACATTTTCCTCTGTTGAGGTGGGGTTTTCATTTTTGTTCTGTTTGTACTAGTGTTAGACAACCTAAGATATGTACTTTTCATGAAAATTAAAAAAAGCTACAAAATATAGTCTTACTCCTTTAACAATTAAGAAAAACTCCTATTATGCTGTCCTCCTCATGTAAATGTCATGTAAAGTATAAGTGGTGAGAAAAGCCTCTTACAGTACACTAGTATCCATAAAATTCAAGATGCTTAATTGAATGCTATCCCTCTAATAAAAAAAGAAATTGCTGTGAACTTCTGCTTTTTCTACAAAGCCCCTTTGTTATGTTGTCTTTGGCTGAAATTTGTGAATGTTAAAAGTCAGTAGGGTACTGATTTATTCTGAGGGAATATAAATCCAGGAAAATATTGTCTTTGCAAACAAACCATTATGCTACAAGCAAAAAAAAAAAGGAAAATAGGAAAAAAGGGAAAAAGTAAGACATGTAAATTCTTAGGAGTTTATGTATATTATTTTATTTGGGAAATAGAAAACACTTCAGGATGAAAGCTCAGGATAAAAACCAAACTAATCATTTGGATGTGAAAATGCTAGGAGAATATTTAAAATGCTTAGAAGGTGGTGAATTTCCTCTTAATGGAGCTTATTTAGAGATAAATGCTAACTTGGTAAGAGTCACACCTACAGTTATTGCAACTGGGAAGACTGCAAATGTACTTCAAAATTCATAGATCAATAAAGGAATTCCCAACCTGACAAGCTGCAGTTCTGCAAGGAGGCAGAGCATCACTTTTGTGCTGCTGAGGCTCAAAGCGTGAAGGATCCAGTGGTGTAAAACAGTAGTTTGTTTGTGCATTGATAAGAAATGCAAAAAGTCAATAGACAGGATAGCACAGCATATCACACTGGTACTGTGGAAGAAATAAAGCAGAGATGAAAAAAGGGGGGAGTGTGTAACAAAACTACCAGAGCAGAGATGTGAGCTTTTGAGACCTAGTGAACAACTAATCAATAGCAACAGATGGACTCAGATGTGTCAGAAACATGAAATGTCAGTGAAGTCTGGGGTCAGCATTCTTTTATATCTGTTCCTGAACCATGTATTTTATCTCTATTTACTCAATCAATGTTTAGAATTAAATAAAAACCACTAAACCTTTGGACCTAGCTTATGTTTGATCGATAGCTAAAAGTTTGGGTGACAATTTTAACCTAGATGTTCTTTTTCTGTCCATTCTGTGTGTAGGACCTGATTGCAGTCTTGAAAGGCTAGAAAATTGATATGAATTAATTTTAAAGGAGACTAAGCCTGCTAGTGTCCTAGAAAAGTGTGTCCACATTTCTTTTTGTGGGTCTTGTCAGGCAAGCTTGAAGCCAGCACTCCCTTTGCTTCAGCTGTGTGGCCTAGTAAATATTGTTTGACTCTTCCTGATGTATTTTGGGAATTACAGCTGACTGAGTGTGCACTCAGCCAAAGAGAGAGCCTTCATTCAGAATAAAACCTTAGCTTCATGTTTTATTTGTCATCCTTAACTGATTACTGCATTATTTAGTGGAATGAAAGCACTGACATATGTGCAAAGTGATCTTATTTCCTCATTTGTAAGGGAAAGGTTGAAGGGGGTTTTTTGGTTTTGTTTTCGGTTTTTGTGCTTTTTTGGGAGGGGTGTGTTTGGGTTTTTTCATCTAATCCTTTTTTTTTTTGCATGTTTGTTTGGTGGGGTTTGTTGTTGTTGTTGTTGTTGTTGTTTAGTGGTAGAAATCTTATTCTTAGCTGCAATTTCAAATCAAGTGTACCTTGACTTGTATAAGGCAATTGACATGGTCCAGCACAACATCCATGTCACTGAATTGGGCAGACGCTGATGAATGGACTATTTGCTGGATAAGGTATTGTCTGGATGGCTGCATCCAACAAACTGTCAGTGGCTCAGTGTCCATATGGATAACAGTAACAGCCAGTGTCCCTTAAGGGTCTGTGCTGGGACCTGAACTGTTCAGTATCTTTATTAATGACACAGAGAGGGATTGAGTGCACCCTCAGCAAATTTGTGGGTAATACAAAGCTGAGCGGTGCAGTCGACACACTGAAGAGACGGGATGCATCCAGGGGGACCTTGACAGGGTTGAGGTGTGGGCCCATGTGAAGCTCATGAAGTTCAACAAGACCAAGTGGGAGGTCTTGCACCCGAGTTGGGGTAATCCCCAGCATCAATACCGAGTGCATGAATAAAGAGGCCGAGGGCAGCCCTGCGAAGGACTTGGTGCAAGGGGAGTATGAGCTGGCAATGTGCACTTGAGAGGAATGTGAAATGGACAGAAAGTCCATGGTATCCTGGGCTGCATCAAAAGAGGTGTGACCAGCAGGTCACAGGAGGGGATTCTGCCCATCTCTCTGTTGTAAGAGCCCCTTTGGAGTACTGCATCCAACACTCATTTGAAATAGGTGGATCTACAGAAAAGCAGGGAGCTGGATCTATTTCATATATTCCATGGAAGGGAAAAAAATACCCAAAATTTTATATCGTGGAATGCACAGTGGTGTGATAGAAAGGTAGAGTTCCTCACCCTGTTTCAAAGTAGCAGGTCAATTCAATAAACCTTACTGTAGTTCCTTGTGAACTTTTTTGTATTTCAGCATGGTTTCATTTTTGTTTGCACCGTAAGTGCTGCTGCTGTGAATGTTATCTCAGGACATAGCATGCTACACTAGAAAGAAAAAAGTATTGGAAGGAAACATTGCAGTCAGTGTTATATTCATGGAAGTTGTGACTGTTTTGTTGGTTCTTTTGGGAAAATAGCTATACCTGACCTAATATATGCATGAAATCTCCATCTTTTCAACACCCTATATATTTTAAATGGTTTCTGTATGTGTCAAGAATGTTGAATTAATGGAAAATGTTCTATAAATAGAGTTATTAGTTGATAATAATAGTAAATATAAACATGGAAAAATTCTAAAGTGAAATAGGATGCTAGAGAGGAAAATTCTGAACCATAAGAAAGCAGACATTTAGTCACTGTACCCCTTTTTCTCGCTACTACTTGGATATTACCATTTTATTATCTTCTTCCCCCCTCCCCAATATGGTTATACATACACTTAGTGTTTGGTTTTAAGAGTAATAAAAAATTATATTAGCCATCACACAGCTTTGTTTTGATTTTTTATCTTTTTTCTAATTGGAAACTTTAAGTTAAAATTTTCCCAACAAATCAAAGCTGCAACATTTACACCAAAATTATTTTTTAGCTTTTTCCAATGGAGAAATTGAAGAAGTCCAATTTTAGCAATCACACAATTTAAATATAACTTAGACAAGAAGAAAATGTGACAATAATTAAAAGTATAAGTTTAAATGCTTAGATAAAATCTACTAGAAAGAACCAATTTGGTTGCAATTTTACTGCAGAAAATCACTTTATGCATGTAATGTAAGAATGGAAAATCAATTTACTAATTGTACAACTTCAATTAACTTTCCTGTAAACATATTTTCACATATACATCAGCTGTCTAAAGAGTAGCTGAAGATGGGATTTTTTTAACAGCTCTTTAATATTTTCTTGCTGGCTTCTGAGGAGTTAGAAAAAACCGTAATTTGGGAATTGGGAAAAAGACTGTTGTAGGCCTTGAGCTGGCAAGCATGTATGTTTGCATTTAATTCTCTGCATGTGGGGAGCTCTGTTACACTTCAAATCCTGTTTAAGTGTAGAAAGCTAATCACAGTCCTGTATGTGTGAAGGAATTAGACCTTGTTTTCCCACTGAGGTTAAAATCTACATTTTTCTCTGCTAACTCAGGTTTTATTAGCTTTGAAATATTTTAGATTACGCTTTGCCTCAGGCATGTGGTAAGCAAGGTGATTTACCTTCCTTTATTTGTCATTGAAGCAGTGGAAGGAAATAATGTATGATATAGAAGTTATCTTGCTGCTTAATAGCTTGGCAAGGTTATGCAATATGTAAATTACCCAAAAGTAGACAAGTTTTTCCAAGCAGCTGCAATATATATATATTTCTTTACTTTTTTCTTATTTATTTTCCATTGAGGAATTCAAACCTCTAAAAGGTCTTTATTCCAAGGTCTACAATGATGCAAGTAAAATTATTTCCCTAGGTTAGTTGCAGCATCTCTGTTCAGAGCATTAGTCTTGGCTCTTCTCAGAACTTCTTTGGTCTTGAGAAGCCTCTTGAGTACCTTCTTTTCTGACTCTTTCATCCAGGATTTGGCTTTTAAAACAGAAATGAAATAACCTGTATCCAGTGATCATTTTTCAGCCTCTTAATGATTTTCCTTAGAGATAAATTCTGCCTATTAGAAAACAAACTTCTGTCTCCTGACGCCTGATAAAAAGAGATTTGATTTTCCATTGCTTCTATGCAGTCCGAGTTTTAATGTGTTAACAAGACAGGTAGTCTGATGGTTTTGGTTTGTTTGTTTGTTTGTTTGTTTTTTTTATCCAGATAACCTAGACTTTTTTAGGTGAAGTTCATGATAATGTAGTTTCACCTCGAGACACTGGGAAGGTTTCAGAGTCCTCCAACATTTTCCAAGTAAACAAACTTAGATTTAGGGCACCTCCACCCTATAAGATCAAGTGTAGAAAGTCTTGCTGTAAAAATACAGGTTTGATGGGAGCTGTTGGATTACTTCCATGACTTTCCCACACAACAGCCTCTGCCCTTATTTCCTCCTGACATTTCAGACAAAGCATACTTAAAGTGACAGCAAAATGATTCCCTAGTAATTTAAAATAAACTCTATTCATATTGGAGAATCTTCCTTAGACATATTCTGCCATGAAATGCTTTATTTCTTTTTATTGAAAAAGCTATGCCTCGGGCTTGTTCAAGGGAAGTGCTCTCACGAAGGCAAGGCATGTTGCACAGGACATGCAGAAGACTCTAGAAACACTTGTATAAACAAACATTTTCAGGGAGAGAGTGCCATACCTCTGTGCTACTCTTTAGCAATTTGTGGGGAAATGTTTCAGTAAATAAAGACATTTTCTCAGAGGTCATTGAAGTCCCACAGTCTAGAACTGATGAAATGCTCCATTAATTTCTGCAGTGTCAAAATGAATGGGAATGCAGTAAGGTTAAAAACCTATGGAAAAGTAACAATTTGACAAAGATGTGAATACTAGTTTTTTTCAGCAATGGGCTGGCACAGTACTGGGTGGATGTATGGCAAAGAAGAAAGCTTTTTTTGCATGGTGTGTATTTTGATGCAAAGAGAGCAAAAGGTCTTCAGGATGAACAGTGCAATTTCTGATCATTGTAAACCATGTGGGGTGAAACTGAACTGAGAGGTGAATAGGTTGCCTTACAACCATCTTGGAGGTACTAACAATTATTCTGTTTCTAATCCCAGATTTCCCATAAATCTTTCTACTCTCTTATCCATATAAGCATCACATCAGTTACTCACATTACATAAAATTAGCCTCAGCATGGAATCAGCCTTGTTAATTTTACCTTCTTATGCTGATGATTTTGACTCTTAAATAATATTAAGTGATCAAATTATAATGTACTGAATATTTCATATGTCAGTTTATTCTCTGAGTCTGTCCTGGTGGTATTTTAATTAAGAAATCATCATAATTCATTAGTAGAATAGCCAAGATGTTGCTAGCAGTCCTTTAGAACCTTTAAAAATCTCTGCCAGCTTGTGGGAACACAGATATCAGATGAGCTTTCTTTTGCACAAACCTGGAAGGTTAACTACTAAATCTGATCAAAACACTTTTTCTGGAAGATTTTCTGAAATATCGCAAGTTTTTAGGCTGAAAGGTACATCAGAATGCCCCCCATGCCCCCATGCTCCAAGAAGAGCCAGCTGTGAAGCCAGACCAGATTGCTCGGGAGTTTGCCCACATGGGTCTTGGAACCCTTCAAGGACTGGAGCCTTCCATACCTGTCTCTGCCTGCTCCCTGCCCTGCTTGTCCTCATGGGGAAAGGTTTCAGTACCCAGCCTGAATCCCTTTCACTTCAGTTCATGCCTGGTGTACACTGCCCTGCCACACACAGCTCTGAAAAGCCCATCTGTGCCTCTACATCCCTGCCCAGTAGGCACTGGGGTGACTGTGATGTCCCCCTGAAGTTGTCTTTACTCCAGGCTGGCCAAGCCCCACTGCCTCAGGCTCTGGGATAGTGCTTACAGGACACCCTCAAGCCCTGAGGCTTGTGGGGATGAACTCACTTCAGGTTATTGGTGTCTGTCCTGTGCTGGAGGGCATTAAACTAGCCAGGGCATCCAGGTGTGGTCTGACAGAGTGCTGGGCAGAGGCGACAAGCCCTGTCCTGAGCTCTTGGGAGCTCTCCTGCTGACACAGCCCTGGATGACACTGGCTGTCTTTGATGCCAGGGTTCACCGCTGCGCCCCAGTGTCAAAAAGCTGGCTAAAGCACATAAAAGACATTCCTGGTGCTCTCTTTGTCCACAGAGGTAGTCATTTTACCACATAAGGCAATCAGGTAAGACTTGCATGATTTATGCCTGGCAAATCCATCCAGACCATTCCCAATCATCTTGTCCTCCTTGTGTCAAATCGGTAGCTCTGCCAAACCAGAAGAAGGTAGGACACCAGAGAAAGCAAATTCTGGCTTTCATTACATGCTTAAATTCCGATTTAGAACAGTGGGATGTAGCTGAAAGCTTTGTTCTGTTGATGTGAAATGAAAAGTTTCTGCTGTGGATCAGGCAGCCCATGGACTCGAACTGGCAACTTTTTAACAAAGTCACCCCAAATGCTGAGGAGGACTTTTTTTTCTGAAAATGCTCTTTTTTTCTGATAAACAGTGCCCTGCCAAATGCTGTTTTAACCAAAATGTTCAAAATGCCTCTGTTCCACTAAGAAGCAAAGGTGATTCTGAAAACTTCAGAAGTTGCCCAAAAAAACAATTTCTGTTTTTAGTTCAGTTCCTGTGAATGCTAAATTGATTTGGTATCATGGCACCTAGCAGAGGAAACTATGACACAAGGCAGCAGTCACATAAAGTAACACTGACTTAAAAGGAGCCTAGAGCAGCATCGATTATTAGAAATAGATGTTCTTCTGTACACATGCTTCAAATAGGTTCCTGCTGAAGAGATCACTGATGCTTTAATATCTGCTTTAGCTGAGGGGACAGCACACTTCATGTTGGTTTATATAGTCTTTTTGTTTTAGCTGCAAGTTTCCCCAAAGAACTGAGGACCAAAAAGGCATTTGGCCAATGTATACTGAGGCTGTAAGTAATGGGAAGGAAGAGAAAGAAATGGGGGAAAAAAAAGGTCTTGTCAAATATGTATTTTCAAGAGAGTGGTCATTAAAGGGTGATTTCAATTTAAAAACACAAACATTTTTCACCAAAACCCCAAACTAGACCACTGCATACTAGATCTAAAGAAACTATGAAGTGGCTTTGGCTGCCTGAATTAAATAGCAAGACTTAAAATAGAATAACTGTATAGTGGTAGTTAACTCAGGAAAAAAGGCAGTGCTTGTCAACACAAATTATAGACATGAAAACAATACAAGTTTTATTGTCATTTAAGTTGTGTGAAGCTCTTTGAAGACTTGTTGTATATTTATTGGAAAAGGGTCAATGCTTGTTATTTGACATTTTTTAAAATGAAAAACATTAAGGAAATAATTTCAAGGATTTCATATGAAAAAGTAATACGCACACTTTTGTAGATGCACACAAAAGCTTTGGGTGTTTTAGTCACTGTTTGGACTGCATGCTTTAGAAAATCTTGCAAACTGACAATAAAATTTTGGATAATTGATGTTCTCTAAATACTTTACCTTGATGGGATATGATGATATTTAAAAATGCCATTTAAAAGCAATTTTTGGGATGCACATTCATGAAGGATTTAAAACAGTGCGTGAAAATCTCACACTTGAAAAGAGCAAATAAAATTACCTGAACCTCACAGTCTTATTACGTTTTGATATGCAAAATAGTTTTGAAAGTTTATTTTGGCTGATTACCTCTTTGATTTGTCCTATTCTTGCAAGCACATTTTTAGTATTATACATTTAATACTGTGAAACATTTTACAGAATGTTAGAAGAGTTTAACATTTCACAGTCTTTCCAAGCACAAAATAAGCGAGGTAAAGGACCATTCTGCCTAGAATAAGATTGCTTAACAAATCCTTAGTGGCCTAAGTTTCAAAATGATGTGCTACAGGTCAGTTACTCCGTTCACTTGACACAGTGCTGGTGGAAAAGGGCAAAATCATTCAGATCAGCTTGTCTGCCCTGCCCTACACACATATATGCCTTAGTGAGAACAGCAGGAGATGCACTGTTAAATACATTTTGGAGTTTCGATTGCCAGCAAATCGAGCTATAGAAGTGCAAATGAAGTGATTTAAAACATCAAATGATGTACTAAGAAATTGACCTGTACATGTCTTTTATCTTTTCTGCTCTTTTTTGAAATGAGACCTCGTGTTGGATAAAAGCAATAGGGTTCTATTAGACTCTTAACAGACTTCCATCAATATGATTTGAGAAAAGCCAGCCTGTGACAGCAAAACAGATGACACAGGTCATTTCTCCTGTTTCCTTAAAAAAAATATAAATCCAAAGGAAACAAACAAACAAACCCCATAACCCTCTTTTGCATATTTTTGGAACACAAGTTTTCCTTTAGAATGACTTTTAAAGTGTGTAAGGAATCTATATGGACTGTCTGGTAAGTTGTAGTCTCATGTGTTTTAAATCCAGCTTTTCCCACAAAGGAGTATGCTAACAGCGTAAATACCTCCAGCTATACAGGTGTTCTGTAACAGATTTTTATCTATAAAGAAATGCACATTGTGTCCAGCTGCCTTGCAAGATGGGAGACTCCACAGTGCTTCATGACATGAGCTAGAGCTGAGAATTTAACATTGCTATACAGGAAGAATAAGTAAGCCATGCTTACTTTATATATATGTGCAGCCAATTTCCTCTTCTTTACCTGTTCTTTCACATCCCTGATTGTAAAATCAGCTCAATGTAGATTCATGAAGTCATGCAGGAGGCCGTGAAGACAATATCTTTCTGTTGCTCTGCTTGTTATACCCGAATATACTGGAAGTATAATTAATCTTCTCATGAAGAAAGAGCAAAAGCATCTTGATTACTTCCATCAGTCCTCAGAACACACTGTTACCTCAGGTTTTTTTTTAACATATGTTCATGCATGTGTATGATTTACTATATTGTACATAAGCAATTAAAAGTATTTGATCTAACTTGCTGCTAGGAAATTATGTTTATCGGTGGGAGAAAAATGGAAATGTGAAGGTGTTTTGGCTTACCCTGCAGAGCCAATGGAAACATTAGGAAGAGTCAGGAACAGCAATTTGCAGGAAACAACATACTTAGAATCACAGATTCAAAAAATCATTAAGGTTGGAAAAGAACTCCAAGATCATCGAGTTCAAGCTTTGACCAAACACCATCAGGCCAATTAAATTTAAGTGCACTTGAACATTTCCAGAAATGGTGACTCCATCACCTCCCTGAGTGGCCCATTCCAATGTTTAACAACCCTTGCAGTGAAAAAATTCTTCCCAATGTTTAACCTGAACATCCCCTGGCACAGCCTGAGGCTACACCCCCTTGTTCTGTCACTGGTTTCCTGGGAGAAGAGACTGACCCCCAAAGCATTGCCTGTGACTAGCAAGGAATTAAACAGGTCCTGCTGCTCAGCCAGGACCAATGCTTGGCCCTGCTTTTCCTTGCAAATGTAAACAGGCACCCAAATCTTTCTAGACCATGGAATGAGGTGAACACCCCTTAATAACTGAAAGTTACCATGAAACTCTACACACTCGCTAGAAATAAGCATACGTACCTCATATTCCTTTCTCCCCTTAGTCTCTGAACAAGTCTTTTATTTTACTCTGCAATTTCATGATTTTAATCTCTCACATGAAGTTTGAAGAAATAGCTTTGCTTTATACTCTAAATTGCTTCCAAGTTCTTGCAACAAAAATTGAAATTTCTACTGGCTAACCAAGTTTGACTTGACTCAGGCTACACTCTGAAAAAAAAGAAATAATAGTAAATAACTAGTAAATTAGTAAGTCATCACACAAAATCTTGACCTTCATTATAAGATTTTCTAATAAGTGTCACAGTAAGTATTATGATAATAAAAAAGGAGCTTGAGTATTTGCTTTCATTTTAATCAGACAGCAGCTGAGAAATTATTGTAATGGTATCAAGATGGTTTCATCCTTGATCTCTCAAGGTCCTCATTTCCCTTCATATCTCCTCAAACTCACTCCTTAAATCCCATATGCCAGAGGAAATATTCATATATTCACTATGTAATTAGAAAATTTCAGACCTCATTTGGTTGCATAAAGCATAGTAATTAGCTCAGTAAAGGATATTNTTAGCTCAGTAAAGGATATTTCTTCTCTGCTGTTTTGGTTGTTTTCTTTATGTGCTGCCCAAGTTTTACTGAAAAGCCCCAATATGCTTTGAAAAATTATAGACCCTTTGATTTCAGAAAATGTTTAGAAATGGGAAAAAAGACATGTGCATACATGTGTACAAAAGGAAGAACTATTATGGATCTTTGAAGGATTGCTAGAAGATTTTATTAGTACGTTTGAGCTTATTCTGTCTTGTCCTATTCTTGTTATTTTCTTTGTAGATCACGTATCTTTTTGATAGCAATGTAATTGAAAAATGTGGAAAGGTGAGAATATATGGAGTGTTCACCTCT
>WEIT01020583.1:0-16724 GCA_013389985.1 Dryoscopus gambensis
ACCGCGCTGAAGTTGCAGACCCACTACCAAAACTGAATCTGCAGTCCCTGCCCCAACTCACTGCTGCAATAAGCAGCAGCTGAGTCCAAGCACACTTCTAATGTAATTAGCTGCTGCGCCGGAGTTGCAGTCACACAACCAAAACTGAAGCTGCAGTCACGTTTATGCACGTTTCTGCCCCAGTTCTCTGCTGCGCTGAAGCAACAGCTGAGTCCAAGCACACTTCTACTTTAAATTAGCAGCTGCGCCAATATTGCAGCCACGCCAACGAAAATCCTGTCTCTCCCTGGGGGGACCCACCCACAAACAGCGTTCGGTCTCTATGCCTGCAGGACAAGCACCACGCTCTGCCTTGTGTGTTCTTCCATGGAAACCCGTGCCACACAAATCCGCTCAGCCTCGCATGTTTTTTTCCACGGAGACCTGTGTCACACAAATCCATTCAGCCTCGCGTGTTTTTTCCACAGAGACCTGTGCCACACAAATCTGCTCAGTCTCACATGTTTTTTTCCACAGAGACCCGTGCCGCACAAATCCGCTCAGCCTCACGTGTTTTCTATTCCATGGAAACCCGTGCCACATAAATCCGCTCAGCCTCGCGTGTTTTTTCCACGGAAACCCGCCCTTGCAATCCGCTCAGCCCCCATCTTACAGAGGACCTGCGCCACGCTCGCTCGTGCAAAACTGCACTAGTTTTAGCGCTCCGCCAGCCCACTGATCATGCGGGGACTCACACTCCTCCCACCCGTGCTTGTCCTGGATTGTACAGACCAAACACTGTGACTATACTAGTATTATGCTAGCCATTTATTCCAATGAGAGTCCCCCTTTATCTGTAATCCACGTGCACACCACACTTTATGACACATGCGCAATACCTCAGCTCCTGAAAANCTGCCCACTCCCTCAGCTCCTGAAACCCTCGCGCTATCCTGCCCGCGAGTCCACTGCGCGTGCTCACGTGTCCGATCTTCCGGAGAGCCCGCGTCACCAGCCCGCCCGTCTACTGCGCATGCCCAATTATCTATTCCCCAGACTGCCCGTGCTCCCCAACAGCGAGTTTACTGCGCGTGCTCAGTTGTCCGCTCTCCCGGACAGTCTGCGTCACCTGCGCGCATGTCTACTGCACAAGCTCAGTTCATCTACTTTCAAATTACCCACGCTTTCAAATCCGCGTTCTCCCGCCCATACTTTTCGCCTGCGCTTCCCGCTCACTCCTCACTCGCATCCAGCCACAAAGACTTCCCGCGGCTCCTCAGACACTGGGTCCTGTAGGAGTCTGCCATTCGGCCATGAAACCAACACTCTTGCCCCACCCCCGCTCGGTCGCTTGCTCTCACGGGAGCCGATACTCGCAACCCACGCATCACATTCACTCGCAACACTTACCAGTACTGTAAGACTGGTTCGCTCAAGAGGGGGGTCCTCTTGTCTAGATTTGCTGGGTCCCCAGCTACTATTCTGGGTCTTCCAGCAGTCCTTTTACGATCGCAAAAATTTTTGGCTCGGGGCAGCCGAATCCTGCCAGCCCCATCTCCGGTAGCCCTGTCCCACTTGAGACCATTTTTAGGGCGTGGATTTATCTCCCAGACGAGCCCCCAGTAATTGTTATAAATGAGATCAAATATGAAAAAAATTATTAATCTGCGTTTATTAGTATCCGCAGCTGGGAACGGGGGCTTGGGTCGGACCCCCAGCCCCGCATGGTAAAACAGACCAAAAAAAACAAGCCAGCAACAGTCCCCGACCAAAATGCCCACTTCTCACACCGAGACACCCCCAAAAAGCCCCCCGCATCTCTTATCCCCTTTCCCCAGAAATCCCCAGAAGCCCCCTTCTCCGGTTCGCCTCCTGTTTGCTGTCCATCTTTTTCCCGTGGCCTCTTGGGATCTGTAGTCCATCCCAGAGGCAGCTTCTCCTAGCAGTCCCTTCCTTCTGGGTTTGCGCAGTCTCTGTTGCATCACCTGGTGATCAAACCCACGCACTGCTGGACATGCACTCAAAGGCTTTATTGTTTACATAACTTTACATTGCAGTCAACCTCTTTTAACGTTTATAACAGCTTTATATGTTTTAATAGTTTAATTTCAAACTACCCAAGGTTAATCTGGGAAAAAAAATAGAAAAATAAACATGGGTTTCAATTGTTTGTTTTTAACTGTTTGGTTTGGTTTCATTTTGTTTCTTTTCTGAAATGCTTTGACCTTTGTGCAGAAAAGTAAGAAAACAGAAACAAAGATGTTATTGTCTTTGTTCATTTGTCATGAGAGTCACAAAAATCCATTTCTGAGATTGTTTTATTCCTAACTTATGTCTATTACCTGTACAGTGTCTCAAAATGATCCCATAAAATCCTTGGAAACATGGACAGCAGAAGAGCTGCTCATTCTGTCCAAATGCCAGTGTGATGAGCAAGGGTGTCACATGACTGTCTCATCACCAACTCGGTGATGTGAGTCATGAGCCTCATTCTCTGACCCACCTCATGCACACAACTTGTGCCTCACAGTGCCCCAGGACTTGCACAACGATGGGCTTTTATCTCCTGGCGGTATGATGGGCCTCACTGTTCGAGAAGGAATGATGGCAAACTTTTGTATATGGGCATTGCTGCATCTTAGTAGAAATATTTTGAGGATTTATGACTTCCTGGAGAGCTCTCTAAGCTGCTCCACCTTTGGAAGCACAGGAAAAATGGTGTTAGAGATTAAAATCTTGGAGCTCTTACATGTGCTTTTACAAAAGGAATGAGGTCACAGGCAAATTAGTAAGCTGTTGGAAGGAGACTGGAACTGTTTCTAAACATATGTCATTTTCCTACAAGGGAATTTTTACCACTTCAATAAGAAGGTGTCCAAGGCAGGAGGCAGTTGAGGGAAACACTTTGATGACATTTTGGCCAACTTGGTGCTGGTGATGCTTCTAAGGGTGAGACAGTTTTGCAAAGCTCCTCCACCCAATTCAGAGCACTGTGACTAACTCTCCTGCATACAGCCCATTTCCTCAGAACAGCAATCACAGGCTGCAGACAGCAGCCTGGTCCTGCCCCAGTGATGTCCTAAGACCAGCCAGCACAGTGCAGCATGTCTGAGGGAGCCTTAACAAGGGTGTGATACCCTGCCCAGGAATTCCAGTGTCACAAAGTAACAATTTCCATATGTAGGACTCAAAACCAAGAACTACAGGTTAGGAGATAGATACTAAGCTTGTTAGATGAGAGCAGGATTTCCATGTCCTTTAAAATAAGATCTGTCCTGTTTTCTGTTTTGGTCTCTCTCACCCCACCAAAATAAAATCAGCTGCAAACAGATGTGTCAGTGAGCAGAGCTGGAATTATTGCTAGAGGTGTGAGGTGGGGAGGGTTTGACATGGACTGAACTCTCAACACCATAATCATACTTTACTGATTAAAGAGCCTGAACAGATGCACCTTCCACTTCCAGTTTAGATGAAAACCTTGACTATCTCCCCCAGGTTGGCAAGTTTGGTGCTCAGGCTTGCTCAGGACTGTCCAGAATGTGGAAATTCATAAACAGAGTGAGAGAGACACAAGAGACAGATACAAACTGAGGTCTCCCTAAAAACTTCCACGCAAAGAGGCCTGTGTGCTTCCCTGCATGCAGGAACGAGATCTTCCTTTGCTCATCCCTCAGAGAGTTCCTTTGTCCATCTGGGCAGAAAAAGCTAGGAAGGTGAAGTTTAATGCCAAGGAGGTTATTTTTTCTCCTCCACCCCCCATTCCAACACACACACACAAACACGCACAGGGTCTGGCGCACACATCCTGGAGCAAGGAAAGGAATTCCCTGCAGGACACAGGCCAGGCCCTCGGATGATACCGGCAGCCAGTGCGTCCTTGCCCTCACCCCGCAGAACCTTCAGCCCTCCCCAGTGCTCAGACCTGGGTCACCAGCCCCACGCACAGACCTTGCTCTGTTCCTCGGCACAGCATCACCCTGGCTGCGGCCAGCACAAATCCCCTGGTCCCCAGCCATCCCACAGGGTTTCTTTCCCCCTTTCTCTGCCAAAGCAAATTGACTTGTGGCACCTTCCCTTATGTTTTCATTCTTTTAAAGGTGAGAAGCTGAAAGCTTGGCTTCACTGTGTTCACTTCCATGCCTCCTTTGTGCTCTCCCACCTAGATGCTAAATAAGCTCTTTCAGAGAGGACTGGCCATTGGAGTCACTGCTCAGCACTGTGGGCAGGTGGGGCAGTGTGTGCCTGTGCACACGTGCGCTGCACCCACTGTCAAGCACACACCCAGGGTGCCCTCCCTGCAGCCCAGGGGGAACAGCGCTACCCTGGGAGTGTGTCCTGGCTCCTTTTGCTTCCACCCCCCAGCATTTCAGCTCCCTGGGCCTTGGCCATCCTGCTGTTTTCATTTCAGAAAGTCATATAACCTAGTTCATCCCTTCTCTGACGTAATAGAACACATTGCAGGTTTTGACTGAAAGAGAAATAAGAATTTTCATGCCCCGTAGATCAAAGATCTTATTGTCCTCTTAAAAAAAAAGAAAATTATAACTTTACAATCGCAGACAGGACTCTGTGCCGACAAGTGGATACTTTCTTCTACTTCCTTCACTTTAGCAGAAACCTAATCCATATATACACTACAAACTCACCTTCTCAGTCATACATGGTTTGCAGCACTTTTCCCAAATAGAATGAGGAAAGGCTTGTCCATGAACTGAATGAACTCTGACTCTTCTACTCCTCTCCTTGAATGAGATTACGAGGGACCACCCCATGGCTTGTGCTTATGTAAAATATAAGACTGAGGTGTTATAACAATCCAGTCAATAATAAAGTGATTAATAATAAAGGTGATGCCAAAACCATGTGGCGTCATCTGACAATTTGTTTTACTAACAAAGGCACAAAGGACCAAGTCCAAAGCCCAGTGGAAGGTACCTGTGCATGTAGATGCTGTCCAGTGAACCTGAATGTAGCCAAAAAATCCACTACCTGTGCCGTGACAGTAGGCAAGGTGCACGGTACCAGATCTCGGGCACAGGTAATCAGAACAGCGCCCTCTGCCAAGATTAGTGCAAGAAAAGTGCCCTGCCGGGATCTCTTCTGCCTTTTTCTCTTGTGCAGCTTGCTCTAATACCACAGTAGTTACCAATAAGACATTCCTTGGCTGCACAGCGCCTTGGTGAGGGCATCTCAGCCCTGTTTATAACAAATTCAGTGCCTAGAGATAAAAGAGCCAGAAGACACCAGAATGTGCCATCTGGCCTTGGAGACTAGGAAACAAAGAGCTTATAAATATGCAGGGACCTCCCTGTGTTCCTGGGACCACATAGCAAGAAGACAGAAAAACTCAAACATACACGGAGAGGAATGTCTGCCCTCCTCCCTCTCCATGTGCTTCAGCCAGGATGTTTGTGCAAGAAAGCCAGTTGAACAATAAAACCCATATGTCAGATGCAGAAGGAAGTCTGGAATCCAACATGCCAAAAGAAAAGATTGACACGAGTTCATCCTTATCATAAGGCTCCCTTCTGCAATAAGGATGCACATCACAGCATCCTTATTAGGGGGCCAAACTGATAATTGCAGCAGTGTGGTACTTGGCACTTTGAACTTTTCACCCAAGAATTGTGAAGCATTTTACAATTAAACCTAAATATATCTTTATATGATATCGGAGGGGCCATAAAGAGATAGCTTTGCTTATTTTAAGCATGAAAAACACATAAATCCATTACAACACAAGCCAGAAGGCTCTAATTCACCTGGATATGGTACTTTTAATGAATTTTAATGGAATTATGCCCAGTCAGTCTACAAGACCAGAGGACTTGGAGGTCTTCATGCTTAAAAATAGCGTTCTTTTGACCTTCTGCAGTTACATTTTTAGTAGTAGAAATTACATAAAAAAATGAAACACAAGAGTGCTCACTTTAATAAGCATTATTAACACCTCGAAACATGGAGTGGGAAGGAAAGTATTGCAATCCAATTCTGGCAAGCCATACATGAAGTGATGTCTAGGCACTGAGAGGTTTTACATCTGAGTACTTGCAAATTTTCACCAAATTTTCATCAGATTTATTAGTTTTGGTTGGAAAAATGTTGGCCTCTCATCTGTCTGTGTGGCAAAAGTCCTTGCTAACAGGGTTTCCTTTTACATATAACACAAAAGTAATTAAGTTCCTAATTAGTTAAACTTTGAACGAAGTTCTGGCAATGACTTCCCTGGAAAGGAGAGTCAGTAGTTCTTACTGGACTGGGGTTGTCAGACATTTCCAAAAGACAGCACTGAGCACCTCTCAAAGCCCATGACTACCCCTCCTGCTCGAGGCAGCTGACAGAGATCTTAATGTCCCAGAAGCGATCCCAATGCGAAGTTTCTGTATTAAAACCATCTCCGGGCAGCAATCAGGTTTGCCACATGCCCATGGTCCTCATTACTCTCGGACAGCCATGGTGTATCAAGGGTCAGGGCTGGTGGATTCAGTGCCCTTCACTCCTGCTGCTGTCCCCCAGTTCAGTAAGGGCTGGAACACTATCCCTTGCCAAATGTCTCCAGCCAAATGAGGAGAGGAAGAGGTTAGACATACAGACGTGGAGTCTTCAGGTTCTGTAGCTTCCCTGCTGTATTTATTTGCTTCTGCATGTCTACAGCAAGCTTGAGTGAGTGACTGCTGCCCTGGCTGAGGAGTCAGCAGCCGGGGCTGTTACACTCCCAGCCCTGGAACTGACCACCACAGGGGTTTGGCTTCCATCTGTCCTTTTGCCCATATTTTACTTTCAGATTCTCCTTAAACTGGCATAAGCTGGTTTCACCAGCAGCACCAGCAGCAGCAGTGCTGACACAGGGTTTGCATGGTGCTCAAAGTGGGGGGATCTTATCCCAACTTCATCCCAGCAAAACAGCACAAATATTTTACCCAGGATCAGGTGTGAAGGTGGCTGCATAAGCCAGTTCCCAGTGACTACCAGGGCATAATTTGTCCTTTCCATGCCAGAGTCTGGTCACTTTGTGTCTTGGTTTGAAAAGACAGGTGTCAGCTTAAGGAAGGCAGGAGCCTCCCTTGAAATGGAAACTGTAAACCCCTCCCTCCAAATTATTAGAATTTTGAAATTAAGGAGCTCTCAGGCAAAGAAAAATGGGAATAGGAATAATAGTTCTTTACTAGGAAGTTTGAACAAGAACAAATGCAATAGTACAAAACAAAACAAAACAAAAACAAAACCACTGACAGAGTCAGAAGAATACAACCTGACACCCTGTTGGTCTGAGAGTTGGTAGCAGTCCGATTAAACGGTGGCTGCAGTCCTCCTGTGGTGGTAGATGCAGTCCTGTTGAAGCAGTGATCCTGTAGAAGGATGTAATTTTCCTCTGGGGATCCAGTAGAGAAGAAGGCTGCTCCTCCAGGAAAATCCACTGGAAATGGACTGCTCTGGTGTTTGAGATCTCAGCTTATATTGAGCATGGAATGCCTGGTTCCTCCCTCTGGGTGGGACATCTCACAATGGGATGATGAGTCATGGGCAAGGCGCTAATGGGCCATTTAACAGGAGACAGTCCAGGAGCCAGTTATCTGGGATTCATGCAGGAGGCATTCATGGACCCATTCACAGGAGCATAGCCACACCTGGTCTCAACAGATGGTGATAGAATACAAGCTCCCAGGCACATCCCACCCTGCACCCCAGGACACTTTGGGATCAGGCTGTGCTTCACTAACAGCTCCTGACATTCTGCAGCACTGATTTCACTGGGTCCTTGACCCTGTGCAGCATCACTGATCCTTCACGAGCAAGGTGCACCCTGCTAGCAAAGTACACCACTACTAAAGATAAAGCAAGGAGCAAGTGTCTTGTAACACATTCCTCTGGTCTCTGTATGGAGCTGGCGGTGCAGTGGCAGGGTCTGGGAATTCTGGAGATGAGGAGGAGTAAGGGAAAACTTAGATTTGCTGTGAAAGGGCTGATGAGCTCTGTTTTAAACAGGACTCCAATTTGTATTTGGTCTCTCATGAGTGGACAGTGGTAGAAAGCCAGAAGTGTTCCCAGCTTATCACTGGCACAGGAGCTCCTCACAGAGGAGTCTTGAGTAAAGAGGTCAGAGACACTGCTGGAAATCTCTTCTAGTCCATTGTGGTCCTGTAGGATGCAGCTTATCACAATACAGAAATGCTCTGTGCCTCAATTTTTTTTTTTTTTTCTAAGGGAGAAATGGGTTATATGGGCAGGGTCCTGCTTATGGTCTTATTTCTAGTGGATTTTTTTTGTCATCTACTTCTACTAAGGTTTACCTTTTAGGGTCAGTTCCTTGGCATGCACAAGCTGGTGTTATTTCTCTGACTGCACTGAACCTGTTCTGCCTGTGACCTGTGTAACACAAGCTAGTCAGATGGTCATCATTGGTCTTCTCCAGCCCTTTTGCCATCACTCTCAACAGGGAGATCAAGTGCTTTACCACCCATAAAGACACTGCCATGTCATTCTGATCCCCATCATGCTCATGCATTTTTGCAGACCAGGTGGATGTCCCAGGAAAGCATCTGCTGGGGAACTCCTCATTGAAGCTGCCTGTACCAGATTTGTTCTTGCCGGGCAGAGCACAGAGGTGCTTTGCAAACATTCCCACAGCCCTTGAGCAGCATGAAGCATCTCACCACCACGTATTCCAAGCCTGAGTTTGCCTCTTCCTCTGGGACCACAGGCAGGAAGTAGTAGTCTACAAGTAGAAGCAATTTTGGGTGAAGACAGCTCTCCTATGTTTTCTGTGTGGCTTCTCTGAGCAGGGCTACTTCCACTCTAAATGTGTTATTGCAGGGAATAGACAGGAGCTGGGTGGGGCTGCATGGACAATAAAAGGAAATGCCTCTGCTCTGCATATGCTCTGGAAATGGAGGGTGCTAGTGCCAGGCGGGAGGGGATGTTGTGCAAGACAGGGTCCAGAGGGGAGGCATCTGCATGAAAACCAGAGCAGAAGAAAGTATTTGAGAGAGAGTGGATGGGTGGGTGGGTGGTGTCAAGGGAGTGGGAACAAGACAAAAGAGGCTGTGTGTGCCTATGTGTGAGAGGATTGCAAAGACGAGATGAAAGGCAGAATGTCTGTGGGTGGCATGGAGAAGGATGCAGCGCCTGCTCTGTGCTGCCAAACAGAACACTCCATCCCAGATGCTCTGACCACCTTTCCAACCCCATCAACTACACCCTCATTTTACCCTGTTAACCCTCCATATCCAGTGTCCTTTTATGAAGAATAAAAATTGTGATATAAGAGTCTGGTTAGGGTGCCAAGGTTCAGCAAGAGCTGTCCATCCCTTCAAGAAAACAAAGCTCCCTTGAGCACACAGAGAGGCTTCAGTGTTGCTTTAGTGTTGGGTCTGAGGGTCATTAAAAAACAACCTCTCCAGTAATATTTCTCCTGAGTTTTGAGTCAATGAGCCATCTTCTTACAAAAAGTATTCACACACATCAGTGTTACCACAGAGAAAACAAAAGCTTCATCCTTCATTGCAGTAGCCTTCCAACTACACTCCTCCCTACAACTTCAACATTTTGCAGTTCAAGTTTTTCTTCTTCTGCTTAAAAAAAAAAAAAAACACATTGGCTTGGTTTGGAGATAGCCCGACCAACATAGCTTAGACCAAGATGCAGCTGACCCCCAACACCCTGGGGTGCTAGCAACTGACATTTGAAATCAGACCCCTCTCTAAGCCAGACTCCTGAAAAGCAGTTGGCATGGGACAAAGAGATTGATAAATAAAATTAACAGGTTTGAAGACAAAATAGAGGGAAAAAAATCAACCTTGTTCATAAATATCCCTCAGAAAGTGAAAACATAGAAATAGTGACCTAGTGGGAGTCTCTATTCAAAATTCCAGAGGATCATGGTAATCTTATATGTACACTGACTTCATGAGTTTGGAGCCCTTCTGAAGAATCGGACCACAGTAACACACACTTTTTCTTAGCCCCTGCATGCCATCTCCACGCCCTGCCATTACAGCTCTGGTTTGTAAAAGGTTTCTTGTTCCTTTGGTGGATTGTAATTGACCTGGATCAGCTTCAAGTAGGAGAAAAAAAAAAGTTAAAGACAAAAGGGGCCTTCAGAGGTCCTGAGCACTGTGCCTAGGTGATGATCTCATGGCAGTAATGACCTCAGAACTGTGTTTGTCTTGGTCTGGATTCACAGAACTCCCTCTTGCCAAGGATATTTTAAGTGGGGCAGAAATGTCTGTAAGCACACCCATCCAAAAACACATGTGATCATGCAGTTACAAACACACATCATGTGTCTCACATCAACTCATATGTGCTTGTCTTGGGAGATATGGGGTCTGCAGCCATAGTCACCCTGTCGGTGCTGTTTGTCACACAGCTCAGATGCCCCAGCCCACAGCTCACATGCAAGTGAACTCAGCCCATCAATTGTAACCTGTGCCATGCAGTACAGATGTCTCCTGTGGAGTTCCTGATCCTGGATCCCAGACTGGGGGACTATGACCAGGTCTTATTTCTCTTATTCAGGTTAAAATAATTTTTGGGTAAGCCATCTGAACTTTGCTGTGCTCCTCATAACTAATCCATTTAAAACAGGAAGGAAGGTGCTTCTGGGGGTCCAGTTTTCCAGGATGAACATTGTGCTCCTCACAGCCATGGCTGTTTGATGGTTGTTGCTCAGATCTGCTCTCAGCAATGACTGCAAGGAGTTGTGGGTTGCCCCTGCAGAGCCCTCAGTGCTCTGCCTGCTGATATTCTTGGTCCTCAGCACATGCACTAGATCATTTTCACATGCTGTGCATTCCTCTCCAAACACACATGGGTTGCACTGATTACCTCCTTTTCCAAAGCCTAAATCATGTACACAGGACTAAGGCTGGTAGCTGGCAAGAAGAACAACCCTGTCTGCATAGGCAGAGTGCTTCCATGGCAAAAACTCGTACTCTCAAAAGCACATATTTTCCCATAAATGGCCAGTCACAAAAGAACCAGTAACCATGAGCTAATGCGGGCATAGGGAGGAGCTCTAATGTCCATGAATGATGAGGGAGCAGCTCTGTGATATGACTGAACTGCAGGATAAAATTGTGGGTGACTTCACAGCCAGTGCAGTGTTCACCGACAGTACTTCGGGCCCTCAGCTAGCACATGGGGCTTGGGACTTTCACCTGCTCCACAGCCCTTGGAGGACACAGAGCAACAAAAGACCCATTTTAGCACACGTAGGCATTCAGCAGCTCCTGAACATTCAGACCAAGCAGCACACACCTGTCTGTCTGACTCCAGCCTCTCTTGGGCACTGACAATTTCTGATGAGATCCCCTGAGCTAAACAAACCGCCTTTAAGGAGATAGAGTGTGCTCTAACAACCACAGCAACTCCTTTTTAAACTATTTTAGAAAATGCACAAGTTTAATCACCTGTTTAAACAATATTTCAAAAGCTTTGGCACATAGGGTCATAGAAAAGGCTGAGCCTGCCAAAATTGAGAGTATTTTCTCTTGAAATGACCCTGTTTCAGTGTACTGTTACAGCAGATACCAGACACCACCAAGGTCAGGCCACACTGCAACATTTGCTGTCATCCTGAGTTTGCTTCCATTGGGTATTTGACCTCATATTTCCCATGTTTGGTCTCTCTTTGTTTTGTTGGGAGAGAATCCCAATAGGTATTTTCAAGTTCAAGGAAAGTGAAAAGAAACAAAACCCAAGCCTCCACTGTGCAATCCTCCCCTCTGTACCAATACAGAGGCTGTGCTTTTTTCAACAGGCCTCCATCAAGGAGAGATGAAAGGCAGAGTTCAGGACCAGGTCTGAAACCTGAACTTAATCCAACACCACTAAATCTCTGGCTGCAATGATGTTACATTGCAGTGAGACAGGAAGGTGGAACCTGGAGGGAAATTATTACCAGTTCTTGAAAGTTTCCCGAGTGTTCTTTGGGGCCTATGTTAGAGTTTTGTAATGGATCTTACCAAGGCTTATTCTCCATCATTGTATGGGACAAGTCATTGCTACTTCAGTGTTTCTGGTGGGGTAGTCTGCCTGAAGAAGACTTCAACATCAGCTTCACAAAGCAGAATGCTCATGAGAACTGGCCTTTGTTCAGGGGAAAAAAGAAGTCACAGGTCTCTCAGCATCCAGGGAACTCCTGCCTTTCAGCTGCCTCAAGAAGATCCAGTGTATGAGAGCAGAGAGCTGGGAAGGTGCTCTTTTCAGCTGGGAATCAAGCCCTGAGTTCTAATCTTCTATTCTACCTACGATTAAGCAGTCCCAATGCAAATAGACATTGCTGCTCTTTCAAACTAGCTTTGTGTCAAGCTATTTCCAGGCAGGCAATGACAAGAACAGGCACGGGAGGAGAGCCTTCCTCATACCATTACTATTAAAGATCTGAAGACCTGTTCTCCAGCTCTTTTCTTTTCCAGTCCCTCCCACATCTCTGCAAAACTGTATAGAAAATACAACTTTGCTAATCCAGTGGCTTTCTCCTCTGAGTCTGCAGGACTCTAAGTATGAAACAGAAGCAAGGCAAAACCTAATTATCACATTGATTAAAATCGTGGCCCAGTCTCACTGCATTTACTCATGTGATTAAAGTTTCATTGAAACAGGAAAACGGGGGTCGACAAGGAGTTATCCCACCAATTTCAATGGGTTGTGGATTTTTGCATAGGTATTTACAACTAAATGATGGTTTAACTGCACTGGAACTGGCTGGTCTTATGTGCATGGAAATGCAAAAGATGAGATTACAAAAGCAGCAACACCTTGGCCAAATAACTCGGGCCAAAACAGGAGTGAGGTGTCTTATCATCCTGCTCCATGGATGAGCAGTGCAGCAAGACACTCTATGTGTTTGTATTGCAAACAGGAGCATAGCCTCAAGCTGGGGGGAGAGGAAGGGTATATCTGTGGGAGAACCTGCAGGTGTTGTAAATACATTTTTCTCCTGGCCTAGCAGGAAAACTATGTGTCACCCCACCCTAATGAATACTAGGCAAGCAGTGAAGAAATATATTGCTAATTGGGAAAAAAAAAATCTTTCACAAAGCAGCAAGTCAGCCATGAGAGGTAAGGGTCCTCAGGCTGAAGATAAGAAAGGGCAATGACTGGCAACAATGGCATGGGAAATGCATACCTGATGTGGGGATTGAGAGCACTGTGACAAGAAATCCTACTATAAAACTAACTTTTTGCCCTAAAGGAGGAAAGACAAAGGAGTATCTGCCATTTAGAAGCATATTCCTTTTAGTAGCCTTCATGCTCTTCAGACATGCCCAATCATTGTGTGGAAATCCTGATGGTATTTTCACTCCGGAATGAAGATACAACACACAAAGGAACCAGGCAAACAGGATGCCAGCAAGTCTTGCTAAAGGAAACATCATGTAAATCAGGAAGAGGAGGTCACAGTGACTATAGGATGTATTACTTCTATGGCAAGGGCCAGCTCAGCCTTTGGCTTGAGAACAAGATTAAGTCTAAGCAACTGTGTTAAATGACATTGTGTAGGGAGGATGTCATGGGCTAGCCTTCACACATCAAAGGTTACCATCCAAGTCACAGCACAGGAACACAGATTTTTTTTTTTTACAGATCTGACCCATGCCCCAGTTAACCCAATCTCCTACTCTCAGATGTAGCCCATGACTTAGTGCTTGAAGCATTAGGGTTAAGGTTAGGATTAGAAAAGGAGGATCCTCCCTTGTTTCAGCTCACTGAAAGTGCAGAGCCAGACCTGATGAAGTGTCTTAGCTAGTTCCCACACTTGTTCATCTAATTAGGGCCACTGGACATCAGAGCATTACATGCACAGGTAGCAGTGTCAGCAGCATGGCAAATCCTGAGTCATGCTATATGTTCGTAGCACTGTAGTATGGAAAACAAACCCAGGAGCATGGTGGAATTATTTGTTGATCCTGTGTGTTGGTAGACTCTTTCAAATAGTTTCTCTTCACTATCAAGTAACAACTCCAAAAAATAAAACAAGATATTCCTACTTGTTGATAATCTTTTTTCCTTCTGTTCAGCCCTGGTCTGTCTGAGTGGCTCTGTCAGACAGATACCTCACCACTGCTGCTCCCACAGCAGCGTCATGGAGGTCTGACAGCAACAAAGTTTCCAGCCCTGTCCCATAAACAAGCAGAGATTTCTAAGCCCTTCCCTGCTTGCACTATATTCTGAAACAAATCCATAACCAGCGAAGGAAACAATTGCATTGGAGTGGAATCCCTTGCGTTTTGCTTCGTTTTCTGATGTAAATAGAGCCAGAGGTGTGGAATTGGGTCCCTCTATGATGCCTCCCATGGGATAATGCACAGTTTGCATTTCTCCAAAGCACAATGATTTGGAATAACAGTTGTCAAGGAATTTATTTTGAATGCCCTTTTGAAAACAAATTCCAAGCCGTTGGGGTTTTATTTTTTGGAGGGTACTGAGTTCTTTTTTTAATAAGATTTTTTTACTCTAAGGGCTACAGTTGTAACAAGTTGGTTTTGATCTGTTTACAAATGGGCTTACCTGCTAGAAAAGGCTGTTTCAGTGGAGCACTGACATTCAGGGCCCCTTTGAAAGACACCAGGGACTTAAAGACCATTGATGCTGTCAGATTTCCAAGACTGAATTCCTTCCTATAATATCCAGGCTTGCAGCCAAGTTAGCTGGCTTGGAGGAGTTGTAGCTTTAAAACATGCTTGATGTGTATTCAGATTTCAAAAAGGAAAAAAGGCAAATAAACCCAGCATTGCAGTGATTCAGAAAGATACACAGATGATGGAGTGGAGCAACAGAGTCACAGGCAAAGCCAACACAAGCAGAGATGACCTTTCTAAATTCCACAAGACTAATTCTGCTCCTTGGAAAGAGTGCCTGAACATTTGTACTCCAGCCCGATACAACTATTTCCTTTCTCCGTATCTGATTCCCTACATGGCTGCTGTGATACCATAAAAAAACTAGTTTGAAAACACAGTGGGCTATTTATGATTCTTTTTTATGAAGACTCACTGTTCTTCAGAAATGATCATTCATGGATATTTCTTAGGCAGGAGGCAAAGAGGAGGGAAGATGATTCTCTGTTTAAGTTTGCTCAAAAATTTAGGAAAAATGTTCCCATTGTTACTGACACATTTTTCTGATCCATAGCACACAGAATCCTGAATCCACTTGCCCATGCAGTGGAGATAAGGAACACAGCTGAAGTCCTCCCAGCTACCAGTGGGCATGCAATAAGCTTAAAGGCTCTAAAGCATTTTTATTTAGTATAATGAGTGTTGTTAAACTCAGAATTCAGAGGAACTTAAAACTGCAGAGGAAACATTTTCTGCTCATAGATTAGGAAATAGGTACTTTGGAAAGAAAAGATCAAGAAATTTTATCCATGGGAATCCTTTGGAAAAGGCTGTGCCATTTTAATTATTGTATTGTTGCTACAGCAGTAAGCAGAACCATATTGAGACTGTGGGCACTAGACATGGAAAAATATGGATGAAAAGCACTAACAAGCACTAGTCTTGACTGCAGTCTTAAATTAGTCTGTCCCAGTGGTACCTTTTCACTTACAGGAAATGCCTCCTGAGGTATTTCCCAGGAGAATGAGAGCTGATGGGGAGGGACTGCATAGTTTGTAATACTCCATGAATGTGTGTGGGGAGGGAAGGGAGGTGGGTGGGTGGGAAGGAGGAAGGAAAGGAGGGGACTGGCTGCTTTATTTTGTCTTTTTAAAGGCAAATCACATACATGGGGGGGAGGGGGCTTCTCTTTCATTGTCCAAAAGTGTCTCTTAGATATCTTACATTCAAAAGTACTTGTAAGGGTTGTTTAGAGACAGAGAAGATGTCATTCTTGTTATTTCACAACTTGTCAAATCTTGTATGCAGAGAGAAAACAAAGATCAGACCACAGAGTACCAGATGGCAAATACAGTATTCCTCATATTTCTTCATAGTTTTTAAAAATCTTCTGACCTTCCAAGACAGTCTGTGTGACTGAGATATGGCGCACTCTCGTTTTCTAAACACTTATATTTATTTAACACTTTGAGTAGCTGTTTGCAAGACTGAACCTGTGAAGTGAAAGAGATCAAAATAGCTTAATTTGGATTAGAGCACATTTTTCTCATGTAATATATCCCTTTCAGTACGTCTCCAGGGAGGGGTTTACAGCACAGATATTTCTCAAAGTGACAGAACTGTGAAAGTGTCTGCCCTTGGTACGTGTTTACCTTGGAATAGTCTCTCAAGAGGCTTCTTTCTCAACACAGACTTCTCCATAGACACAAAATTTCCCTGCAGTGCAGATAGAAAACTTTCTAAAGGAGACTTCCTACACAAAAACAACTAAAACCTACAAATGGGGGCAGAAAGAGAATGCATTTGGGCTCCTATTGCTTTTTCTGCCTTCTCTATGATAACTGGTCCTAGAAGCCCTAGCATCACAGCCCGACCCCCAGGCAGACCCCACTCTAGGCAGCACCATTAATGGAGTGCAGCAGGAGCCCGGGCCTGTCTCTGAGGGCTGTTACACACCACTCTGCTCTCTCTGGTATGGCAACAATCCCCATGAGAGGAGCCTTAAAAGTCTTGGAGTGGGAAACAGAGTGCTCAGGTGCCGTGGTGTGCAGGAAGAGCGGCCTTCCAGAACACACGTGCCCAGCTGTCCCGGCTCCTGTCACTTCTTGTCTCTCCCACCGCGTTTGCCCAGGAAATCGATCTCGTAACGTCACTTTCTGGGTCGCTCTTTCTCCGTACTAG
>WEIT01020583.1:17130-69878 GCA_013389985.1 Dryoscopus gambensis
GGAGGCTCCGTGGAGGCGGATCGGGAGGCGCTGGACGGGCCGGGGGTGGCGGAGGCGGGTTCCGGTGTGTGCGGAGCCGGGGTCGTGCCTGCGGTCGGGATGGGCCTCACGCGGGGCTCTGGGAGCGCCGGTGCGGTGAAGCGCGTTCGCAGAGTCCCTGCTGCATCCCGCCACTGATCCAAGGGAGCTGTCGGGGATGCGTTAGATGCTCTCGTGTCGGGACTGGACAGGCGCGGTACCCTGCCATCGCTGCCTCGTCCCTCTGCCTCCCCGGCAGCAGCTGCAGCCACCCCTGAGGGCAGTTGGTGGCACCGGCCGCGGCCGGACAGAAGTGCCCGGGCTTCACGGAACCGCAGCTGCCCTTGTTGATTTTTCAGCTCAACAGAACAAACAACAAAATATCATATTGGCACTAAGGTTAGCCTGAAATAATGGAAAATAAGAGGGAAAGCTGTAAGCATTTTCTAAAATGCCAGTTTGAAAATCTCAAATGAATCATCCAACACAAACAGTGGCTGAGTGGAACAACTTTCTTTGCAGGGAGTTTCCACTGGAATAAATAGCAAGTTCTGTTAAAAAAAAAAAAAAAAAAAAAGTTAAAAAATTTGCAGCTAGTTGTAATACTTGTTATGCTTGGCAGGGGCTGGAGTGTGCCCAGAGCCAGGTAAATCCTTGTGATCCAGAGTGATGGTTCATTGCAGCTTTTGCTGCCAGTTCTTTAGAGCCACTTGCAGTTTTTACCTTTGAGCCCTACCTAAGACAGTGGTGGCTGGATTTCCCTTTACCTTCTGATGTTATTCCATGTTTAGAATATTCCTTAACATTCTTTTTCCTAAGCAGACCCCTGCCTATTGATGCCTTTGTGTAACCCAGAGTGTTGCTGTGATGTGGCAACTCCATATTATCTGGAGATAATGGAAGATGAGGACCCTGGCATCACAGCCAGTGTCTCACTTGCACAGCCTGAGCAGCAGGGCCATGAACACCTCTTCTGCAGGAGCATGAAGCTCTACATAGATTGTATTCCCCAGATGCACAAAGGAGGACCAGGCACTGCGCTTCACCCTTCCACTGATGCCTTCAAGGACCTGGTCAACAGTTTGTCCAGCATGACTTTCAGCTCGTTAAGCCACTGGTACTTGATGGGTTATGTACAAATGAGAATATTCCTGGTCATGACACAGCTGCCAATGCCACGCTGAGACCCGGCTCACGCCCAGCTGCAGGGAAGTTCCTGGGTAAACTTCCTGGGCCCCTGGATTGGTGCTTTCCTATGCACAGCTAAAGAGAAGTAAAGTATTTAGTCTGTGAGCCAGAGAGAGGTGTTCAGGAGGCTGTTTTCATCTGCACAGACCAAACCTACCCCCCGAGGCTGCAGCTGCTCAGTTTTCTCCAAGATCTCACTGCCTGCACAGGCAATAGCTCTGTTGTAGCCCATCTGTTTATCGCCCTCTAGTGAGGTTTTAAAAATTAACATCGATTCCTTCCATGAGGAAAACAAATATGAGAGTTTATTGGTTTAAAAGTTGTACATTTTTTGAGAGTCAGTGGCTTCAGGGAATCCTTCTCAAACATGATACACTTTGGATGGATGCATAGCCTAATTTTGGATAGGCATGGAGATGTAATGATAGTATGTGTCTCGCCTGCAGTCTCTGGGTTCTCAGTGAAAGTCTTGGCATCAACAGCACTGGATACCGTTCCTTTCTTTTTACCAGTCTTTAAATGCTGTTGCACTTTAGGTTTTGGCTGAACCCACATGTAGGTCACTTGACATGGCTCTGGTCTAGGTGTTTGCTTACGCTTCTTGGTGCTCCACCTTTCTTAATTATAATTCAGCTGGGCTGGCCCCAGACTAGGGAAGTGGCCTTGTCTTTGCAGAGGAGCTAGCTCCAGGGGCTGGAACTCTTTTAGGCTGTAACCAGGGGATGTGATTCAATCACCTCTGTAGTCAGACTGGTTTTACTTCACAGGTGTGGGAGATGATGAGGAATGTACCATGAATATGGTTTCTCTTAATTAGCCTGAAGATGTAGCGGATGCTTGTTCTTCATGACCACCCATGAGGGTTCTCCGATCCTCTCCTGCTTATAACGCATAAGGGTCTGATTTGCAGCTCCTATGCAGAGATCCTTGTGGATTCTTTCCTAGTCCCTTGTAGACAGCATTACATCAGCACACTCTACTCCATCTTCCTGCCTGCCCCAGGTTCACCACCCCTGTCACACCAGCACCCTCCAAAACACCCCCAGATTCCTGTATTTGTTCAGTTCACCTTTATCCATATACTACTCACTCCTCCACTCTTGCCAGTGACACCATTCAGCTCTTGCCTGAGCAAGAGTTCCCAGCAGATCTGAATACAAACACCTCTGAGAATGCCCCCAGCAGCACTCAGCTGCTCAGGCTGTTGCTCACCTGTGTCCTGCTTCACCTGTGTGCAGTCACACATATGTCACATGCACCTGTCTCAAATGAACACCCCCAGGAGCCTCCAGCGCACTGGCAGCACATCAGCTGCTTAGCAGCACAGCTCAGGGGACACCCCACGATATGTCTAACTGGGAGCTGGCATGCAGAAGTCACCTGGGGCTGTACTACAGTGATGCTGTGGTGCACACTGAGCTACATGGATGGTTTTTCAGCTAAATCAGGAAATCTGCCATGGCAGCTCCCCACTCCTCTGTGTGCTGCTGGTGAGGGACTGGCATCTCCTCAAGGCAGTGTCAGCACTGTGGGTGCTGACATCTAACAGAGCGAACAGCCAGTATGCTTAACAGTACCTTCTCCACTTCAGCCAGAGGCTGGGAGTGTGACAGTCACTGTGGTTTACAACAAAGCTAAAAACCAATAAACCCCACTTCTTCTCATCTTCCACTTCTCTGCATTTCCTCCTGAGGTGTCTTAGAGGTGGGAAGAGGAGCTGGCACAGGAAGAGGTGCTCAGTGCCCATGCACTAGGGATCAGCCCTTCTTTGCTTGTGCACAGTGCTGCCCTCCTCGTGTTCCTACAGAGCAAATGGCAGGACAGATAAGGACATGAAAGCTTCCAAAACGAGGAACCCATAGTTAGCCCCTCGGAAAACAGCTAGGGTGGAGCCCAGTTTGTGGCATGTGAGAGAGAAACTGAAGCAAAACAGGATGTTTTTGTGATTTAAAACTTATTTTTCATAATTCCTATTTAAAGGCTTGCTTTGGTTTGGTTTTGAAGTTGTCTGCTACATTTATTGGGAAATTTATAACCCAAAGAGCTTTGTGCATGTGTATATGTGTATGCAGATGTGTATGTGTACATGTCCTTGTGTAGGGATTGCAAATGAAGAGGCTACTACTCAACCTCAGGAAAATTTTCCTCCTGAAAATTAGTAAAACTGGTAGGTACTACCAGCTAAGTAATGGCAAATATAAATTCTATCTATGTAGCTTTTCTTTAAATCTTGCTGGATAATTGTTTTTTGCTCTGAACACCTCAAAATCGGAAAGATTATGTCAAATTGTAAAGTGTTTACATAAGACCCACAAAAATACTCACTGGAGGTATTCGTTTATGCATAAACATGTTAAGATCAAGTAATGGGAAATGGGGCATAATAGGCAGATTAGGAAGCCTTTGGGGTCATCTGTACTCCATAGTATGTCCTGTATTTAGCCTACTTTTAGCTGATTTAGTTTTCACACTGTAGATGCTAAGGCAAAAGTGAAAAAGAAATATTGTGAAAAATTAAAACAGGGAATAATATATGAATAGAATAATTGTCTTTAGATGGAATGTTTCACTGCCTGCCCCTTCAGGCTGTACTGGAAATGGAGGCACAGAGAACAACATCTCCAAAAAGCCCAATGGCCATTCTCCAGGTGCTCCTGGGGGCAGATGAACCTCCGTGCCTCTGTGCCTCCGTGCTGCCCCTCTGTCACGCAGATCCAACCCCCACAACCCCAGCCTGTGCCCTTGCACAAGGCATGAGGGGTCATTATGCTGCTTTAGCCCTAGTCTGGTTGCCAGGGGATGATATACCCACTCTCACCACCCCCATCCTCTGCAGAATACTGACACTTTATTACTGCCTTCAAGGGAACAAGGTTTTCTGCCTTTGTTGTTTCTTTTCCTTGGCTCATCTCTGAGTTTCTGCAGTGGCTTGCAGCAGTTGCTCCTGTGGAATAATTATAACAGCCTTGTGTAAGGAACTTTATGTGCATAGTAGTGGTTCCACTGTTTGTATTTTCCCACCTCTCATGCCATCAAAGAATGGGACATGTTCTTTAAAGCCACACAACCTGACTTGCATTGGTTCATAGCAAGAGCTTTGTAGTAAAAGAATATGCACATTTCTTTGCTAGCCTTGGTAAACTCCCCCCTAGCCTCCAGGTTATTTGATTTTCGAGCTCCTCATCAGCTCTGATCAGCTTCTCTTCTTCCCTTTCCCAGCCCACTGGCAGCTCTTCAGGCTGTGTTTTCAAACCTCTCCTTTGCACATTCTGTTTCACATGGGCTCAGCTCACATAATGCTGTTCCCTCCTACCTTCCCTTTCCTGACCTTTTCTCAGCTGCTGAGCAATGTCTTCCTCTTGGCCTCTATCACTGCTCAACCATTAATGCCCTTCTGCAACTCCAAAAACAGGCAAAAAAGTGTGATTGTTTAAGCCAAAATCTGCTTTTATTTGCCCAGCTCATGTAACTTTAGACTCACAGCTCCACTCAAATTCATGACCTTGGGATCCTCATTTGAGGCTAGGATGTCTATTTTTCATTTCAATCAACTGCAGAATTCTGTGGAATTAAATCCTGCAATTCAGCACAAACCTATCCTGGGGTTTGAGAAGCAGTTTGACAGTAAATGCTAATATGAGTGTACCCACACTGATGCTGACAGGCAGATGAGCAAGCAGCAGAAGGAGGAAAATGCCTTTCATGGTGTGTGCTAGCAGAGATGCTGTTTATTAACCCATTTTTCAGCCAGCCAGCTCTGCAATTGCCATTTAACAACCACCGAGTCTGTATAATGCTAATGGGATACTTATAGGGCATAAAGGGATTAATGTTAAGATCTAATGAAATCCAGATGCACAGAGCTGCCTCTTCTCAAAGTCCTTTCTCTGGCCAAGATGCAAATAAAATGATTTAATCATTGTAAATAGATGAGAAGTGCCATCAGTCAACATGAAGCAACATTCACTCGGTACTTAAGCTCACAGGCACTGAAGGCTGCTGGCAGTGGCCTGGTGGAGGGGCTGGGGTCACCCACTGACCCTCCGCCTGCTGCAGCAGTAGTCATGTGGGGGGAATGTGGGACCTTCCTTGGGGAGCACGATTCGTGCAAGTTTGCATTAGGGCTGGGGGAAGCTGCCTTGGAAACCAGCCTCCTTCTATCCCTGAGCAAAATCTAGGGCAGTTCTAAAGCTGGTGAGTCTCTGGTCAGTCTCCTAGAGTGCTGTGGGCCACGGGCATCTTGGTGCCTCGCCCTGGGGGTGTGCCTGGGAGAGGTAAGGATTTGTACCAGTGTCAAGTGAAGCTGCACTGTCTGCTCAGGAGACCTGGAGCATTTCTGCCTCGTAAACTGTTTGTGGTTTGCACTTTCTCTTCCTTGTGCAGTTTATATTTTCCTTTGTCACACACAGACCTGGGTATTCTGCATTTCAAGCACTGAGAGTTAATCTCGGCCCTGGCAGGGTCTGGACCACCATGCTCATGCTCAGAAGCCCTGAATGGAAAGGCTGAAGTAATTCTGTAGCTGAGCAGACCCAGCTGTCTATGAGTTTTTAATTTTTAATGTGGCAGGAGGAGGGGTTTTGAACCAAGAGGCAGGGGGAAAAGGAGTTATTTTAAAGACACTAAGGAATGTGTTACATTTTTCTGTTCCTCAGGTTTGGCTGCTCTGCAAGTTTTTCATTTTGCCACAGCTCAATTCAGTGAACTGTTTATTTGCATTTCTAAAGAAAGAGCATGATTCTTTTATTTACTTTGGCCTCACTGATGAATTTTTATACTGTGAAACACAGCAAGTTCCCTTCCAATGTTGTATATACAACTTCACAACAGAAACTTCTACTCCACAGTACCAACCTAAATTAAATGGTCCAAAGGGCTTTATAAAAGTGTGCCCCCACTGATTTCCCATGTGAGTAGTATCTGTAGTTACCTTTTAATCATTGATTTCATGCTCATTGTCGGAGCCTGCCTCAGCTTAAGGCCAAAGACCATATATATGTGTAGAGGTTTTCTTTACAATTCCTTGTGAGATGTTCCTGGGGTGGCTTTCAGCATTGGTTGAAAGGAAGGAAAGGAATGAGGAAAGAGTCCTGCTATAAAATGATATCAAAACATGTAGGGGCAATCGGTTGTGATGGGTTTTCACCATGGGAAGAAGGATTTCAGGAAAATCCCAGCAGGAGCCAGCTGTTTGTTCTAATCCATTGTCAACACACATTTGAAATTTACTTGGCCCTGGACATCAGAATCATGACAAAACTGTCTGGACCTCCAAGAACAGGTGAAGAAATTTTACGAAACAAGGTTTTACTTTTCCCATGCTTTCAATCTCCCTTGCCAGTGCTAGAAGGGGGAAGGAAGCACTTCGTCTAGCAGCTGTTCATGTCTTGCCAGGTCAAATGCTCAAAATTCAGAAGTATTTCTGAATCAACATCAATATTTATTGATCTCTTCAATTTCCATCAATTAGTGATTTGCTGTGCTGTGCTAGTGACACACACAAGAGAAGAGACTTGCATTTGTGTTGTTTAAAGACTTTCGAATTGATATTGATGCAAAAAATACTTGGTCCGAGTGTATCCTTTGGATGTTCGGGGCCTATTCCTGCTGCAGGCGATGACTAAGAATCATCCTCACCAGCAGTAAGCATTGTTCTTGTAGGGATTTTTTTGTTGTTGTCCCAGAATACATAAATACCCCTCTCCTGCTGAACCTTAAGATTTGCAGAGAAAAGACCACCTGTGGATGTTGTCAGCAGAGGCTGCCTGTAACTTTCAGAGATTCTGTCCACCAACACTGTATCAGGGTTGAGGCTTGGAAATAGGAGAATATTTTTTTATTTTTGTATTCATCAGTTTTCACCTCTCTGTCCAGTTCTGGGACCTCAGTGAGGGAGCACAGAGCTGCAGGTGGGCACCATGTTTTTTACAGAGGCACAGCTGATGGATGAGACCTGTGGTTTGTCTTCCTGATTAAAGCTTTTGGGCCCCCCCTTGCCTGTCTTTGAGTGACAGTTGAGAGTTTTGCTCTTCTTTGGGACCCCGAGCAGTGCTGTGTCATGGGACTGAACAGTTGTGCTGTTCTCCAGGCATGGGCATTGCTGGCAAGGCTGTGTTCAGTAGCCAGAAACACAGCCCCAAGCCATGACAAGTTCCAAGTGTCCTTACTTGGGTTCCAGCCCAGTGCCATTTAAGAATATCCCCATTACATCAGCTGCTCAGAAAGACCTGCTTCAGTCGGGAGGACTGGTGCTCTGTGTGGTGACAGTTCCCTCCACGCTTTGCAGGACATCCTCCCTCATTGCCATCCACTGCTGGCATTGCTCCAGACTCCAAGGAAGGCACAAGTAATCCATGTGAGCAGGGAAAAAAATGTGGTATGGAACAGATTAGTGTGAATTAAGCTAATCCCCAGCCATCTCCCTTTCCACCTCCAAGTGGAAAACCCACTTGGCCTTTGGAAGGCAAGAATTGTTTCTCCCAGTCCCGTTTATATGGGACATTTTAAAATAAACCAGCAGGGTTCCATTTCTTGGAAGGAAAAGGAAATGTTTCAAAGTGCGTCCTTGCAAACTGATTTACTGCCACCAGGCTCTGTATATTTTAAGAAATGTTTTAGTTTGTTTGGAGCTGTGTACTAGCAGTAAGAGAGAGGGAAGCAGTTAGTGAAACATGACAGGAAGATGAAGTTGTGTATGGCTCAGAAATGGCTCCAATAAATATTTACACCCAAGTTTCTTAACTCTGAGTTCACATCAAACTATGGTTCATACAGAGCATGTTTTTTGGAGGGCCTGCTCCATTTTGGAGCCTTCTCCCTTCTCCCTGTCAGGTCATGCTGGCCTGCCTGCCTGGCAGTGAGCTGGAAGGAAGCTGGTTAGCAATGCCTAGTCAGGACCACTATCATGGTATATCTCTGCTGTATATGGCATCTTCACAGAATCACAGAATGCGTAAGGCTGGAAGGGACCACATTGGGTCATCTGCTCCATCCTCCCTGCTCAAGCAGGTCATCCCAGAGCACAGTGCACAGGATTGTGTGCAGACAGTTCTGTAATATCTCCAGAGAGGGAGACTCCACACCCTCTCTGGGCAGTCTGTTCCAGTGCATGCAGAACCTGCACAGTGAAGTTCTTCCTCATGTTCAGATGGAACTTCCTCTCTTCCAGTTTCTGCCTATTGCCTCTTTTCCTGCTGCTCAGCACCACCGAGCAGAGCCTGGCTCCAGCCTCTGACACCCTCCCTTCAGATACTGATAGACATTGATGAGGTCACCTCTCAGTTGTCTCTTGTCAAGGCTGATCAAGCCCAGCTCCCTCAGCCAGTCCTTGTAAATGAGATGATCCAGTCTTCTTCCCCTGGCTGAGAACTGTGCAAAGAGAGGGAAGCCAGTGTAGAAAACAAATCACAGCCCAGGCTTTTGTCTTGGTCCTAGAACTCCAAATATTCACCTTTAAGAGACACTTGGAGAAGTGGAAGGTTTTTATCTTATTCTGAGCTGGGCAGGAAACCAAGGCTGAGAAGAAAACACATGCCTTCCAAGGAGCTGATGGCATGATGTAGGAAGGAGTGTAGCTTTCAAGCCAGTATCAGCCAAGACCAGGCTGGCAGAGTGGCACAGCACCCTGATGAGACTCAAGGGAGGCAGGCACAGCTTGCCTGCCTCCCAGTGGGTGCTCTGTGATGGATTTCCCCTTTGAGGCAAGGGGGAATGGCTGCAAGACAACAGCTGCTTGGAGCCCCTGCTAAAACTGTTCCAGCTTGAGGGGTCACATTCAAACTGTATAGTTTGAACTGCTGGGAGCAGGAGTGAAGGAGACAGCAGCCATGTGGGCGCACTTTTCCCTAAACTCACTTTAAATGTAAAGCCACATACAGTGGCAAGCTGAGGTTATTTTCAGTTCATGTAACCTGATGCCTGATTCCCTTTTATGCACTGAACAATTTCCCCTTCTGTTTCGTTATCTTTCTCTAATGGCATTTTCTAACTAGAAATGCAACAGCAGTCTTACATGGGTACATGGTATAGCATCCAGCACTCACATGAACAGAGCAGGAGGCAGCAGTGTCCCACATTATCTCATTAAGAGACTTTCGTAGGCATGTCTCTGCTAATGTAAACTCATTATTGGATAGAATAGCAGCAGTTGTTTTCACATGGATGGATCCAAGTCCAGGTGATGAATAGTTTCTGTACTCTTAACTGGGTTCTTAAATATTTTTTTCAATGTTGCCTGAGAACTAAGTGGCCATGTGCTACATTTATACAGTAACTTTTGCCCTGTTCCAGTAGACCACTGACAACTGTGCTCAGCTGATTAATAGCAGTGATCTGCTATCTGCTCTGACATCACATGCTGATACTGTGAGGAGAATATTTGTAGGAAGAAAGTGTTTCACAACATCCATCCAAGAATAAGAATGATGTTGATGTTGCAGGTTCTGAACAATCTGTGATGCTTCAAATAATCAAAGACATTGTGACCTATGTTTTACTCTCTCTCACTGTCTTTAGCAACATAAGCATCCCTAACAGAGAAGAATGTCAGCATGAAATGGACTCTGAGTCCATGGCTATAAAAATTGGGGTGGTTTTTTTGAACAGTATATGGTACCCTTTCATCATCTTTGCAGCTGGGAAGCAGACTCTTTGTCTAACGAGGGGAGAGTGACACTGACAGCTTAATGTTCCACATAAAAGAGTAACAGCCTGGCAGCTAAGAGCATTGGGAGCAGCAAATTTCCCTTGGAAGTGTGAGCTGGGTGCTGCAACCCCACCCTGAAACGCTAGGGTTGAAGAAAGCACAGGGTGGTTTCAAAGAAACAGTGTATCAATGTTTCTGAAACAAATATTTTAATTTATGTTTTGCAGAAACATCCCTGTTAAACAATTTTTTTTCATTTCTGAATGGTAGCTAAACCAGTGTCATTCCAGTGCTACAGGCATTGCAAACTTTGACCAGCTACTGACAGAAGGAAAATCCCTCCTGTGCTAAGCAGGTGTCATTATTTTTCAGCTCCATCCCATTTTAACTATCTGGAGAATAACAGTCAAGTGCAGAGGTCAGTGGAGAAAAAAAACCCCACTGCTGCTGGCCAGCTGAGCCGATAGCATAGACCATAGATGGATTTGGAATGAAGGGCATTAGACTCACAACCTCCCCAGTGCCAAGAAATACACAGCTAAAATTGGCAGCTCAGAGATGAGTAACGCACAAACATGGTCCAGAGTGTTAGAAGTGTTCAAGCACTTCCAGAGTACGTTGGGTAAATGAGTATCTGTTTCCATGGCACCAAAACAGCACAGAGATCACGCCATATCATTCAGCAGTTCTCTGATTCCATGCCCAGTGAATGAGAGCAGAGCTGACCTCCAGGAAAACACTCCCTGGCTCCAGTGTGGAGGAGCACAATGAGGTCCCCTCTTCATCTAGAAGCAATGCTCATGGGCAAGAGCTGCCCAACACTGCTGGCAGCCAGGTGAGCCTAGCTGGAAGCCACCAGCCCCCCCCTCGGGGCCCAGCCAGCTCTGCTTGAGCCCAGCCTTTGGGCAGGAGGGTGACGGGGCTCCAACATCAGACAGAGGACTTGTAATGCTTCTTCTGTGTAGTGAGATGGGAGGGCATTTTTTGCAAGAAAACCATAAAACTGTAGAGCTGAGAAACATGCAGGATTCAGAGCACATTTACATGGCACTGGGAGAACGCTCAAGGTGTTTGGAGACTCTGTCCTTGTCCAGTTGCCTCTTAAGAAAATATCACTTACATGTGCTGGCCCATGCACACTCAAATTGTTTAAAATGGAGTACACAGCTAGGTTCTCCCATGCGGAGAGGGAGCTCACAAGCAACTGTTTTACTTTGTTTGCCTACTGAAACCAGAGGCAGAACAATTTATTATTCCTCTATTAAACATGCAAATTAAGTATGTTATACCTGAAATTGTGCCAATTAGCTGTGTCCAGTTCCCTCAGTCAGATGATAGTTTTAGAGTGGCCAAAATGATTGCCTTAACTACAGTAAGGCAATTCTGTCATCTCAGTGATGTCCTGCCAAGGGGACGTGACTGGCTAGGATCAAAGAGACTTTGGCTGAAGTCTTGGAAGGCAGTTTTTTCGTTTGCCTAGAGTCTGTTTGGGGTCAGGCAGCTGGACCTCTGGACAGCTGATGATCTCAGCTTTTTTTTTTTTTTTTTTTTGGAGAGATGAAGTATGGGAAGTACCTTGTGTGCTGTAGTCACAGCATTTCACTGGAAACTTTGTCTTTGTTAGACAGTTCTGTCTTTAGTTAGACTTCCAGGGGTAGCCCAGTGCCTGCTGGAAGTGGTGCTCTGGGACAGGTCCTCAGACCCCTCAGGAGAGGTGAGGTGTGTGGGCAAAGACAAGGCTGCTTTGAAGGCACTGCTGCCACCATTCAGATACAGTCTGAAACCCTTCCCAGTGGTCAGAAGAAGAGATCCATCAGTACTGACTCCCTGCAGTTTATTCCGGGATAAATGCTCTCCTACACTAAAATTCCGCCATATATGTCTTTAGTACCACTTGTACCCAAGAAGAGAGTGGAGTGGCCAAAATGACTGCCCTACCCACAGCAAGGCACTGTGAACCGTGGGATTCTTTGGCACAGAAGATACTATCATGAGCAAGGGTTTATTACAATGCCATTGAAGACATTGCTGCAATCTGCAGTGCCCCTGGCACAGAGGTGCACCAGCTCACCCTGTCTTCATCAGTGACCTCTGCAGCTGCCAGCTGCTGGCATTTGCCCCCAGGCATCCACACCCATCCTTGCTTCCCACCTTAAGGTAGTACATGACTGATGCTTTGCTGCATAATGTTTGTAGGAACATTTTGTTCTGTTAATGCACCTTCAGAAGCCAGATGTTCTGTTTTAGTAGGGACTTGCTTTTTTAAAAACAAGCATTTCTGAGCTGATGTTATTTTTATTCAGTTCTCCCTGTGAAACTTCCAAAGACAAATTTTTTGCTTGGCAATGTCATAGTAGGGTATGAGGGAGAAATTGCCATCCATCTGCCTCTGTCTACATGTGTACATGTACCCAGGGAACCTACTCAGGGAGCACTACTGATACTGCAAGCCTGAATATTCATATATTAGGAAATTGCTTTGCTAAATCACACTTGCAGGCCCACTCCAACTCTAGTTACATAATCACACGCGCTTTTTCACAAGGTCATCTCTGCTTTGGAGGCCTCTGTTGGACCTGATCAGGCATGGAGTCAGAAGTCTGTGTTGTAGAAAGCTCTAGCCTGTAGGATATCCAGGTCTTCTGTTGCAGAAGTCAAAAGGTGTCCTGTAAACTAAATGGGAGATGAGGAGGATGTCCCTTCCCTGGCAGCTGGACTCCACACCAGCCTCTGCCATGGATTTCCTTTCTGAACTGTGTTAACTCACTAAATCAACTTTTATTTTCTCACACCAACCCCTGGAGACAAACCTGCAGCCATACTGAGCTTCTGTAGCTCCGGGGAGGGTAAACAGAAGCAAGTACTTCAAACCAGCCCCAGCCAGCCTTCCAGTTTTCTCTGAAAAACCAGACACAATGTGGTAAACACCAGTCACGCAAATTGACTGAAATGGCTCTGTCCTTTGCATTTCCATCACTGATATGAGGATAATACCTTCCTCTGACATCACAAGAATGTTAATGTTGTCATAAGGTGCCAAGCTGTAATAGCCTTGTGTCCTCAGAGATGGGACCAGTGAGCTCAGATGCAATGAATGTTTTCTGTGTTCAGCACAGACCTTGAAAAGTATACAGTTAACAAAAGGAACAAACTTTCCCCATAGGGGCTCTCCCTCATCAAACAGCAATCATGGTTTCTTTTATTCTTAGAATGTTTCATGTTTTGTAACATTCTGAAGTCAAAAGATCATTAAGTCTCAATATGCTCTGAACTCCCTGACACTTAAAGCTCTAACATAGGCAAATGCTGAAATTAGAAATGAGCCACGGGACAGATTTTCCCATGCTTACTAACCAAGAGTTACTGATGTAAGGATTTCTCTCCCAGGCTAAAATCTGTCATCTTTCTCCAGCACAAAATTTATTTAGCAAATAAAACAGACCTGTGACCTCTCTGTATATTGACTTGGATAGTTTTAATTTCTAACTCTCAGGTCTCCCCATTACAGTCACCCCACTTCTGTGTTATACAAGGCTTGGTGGCTGTGGCTGTTAAAAAAGACACAAATGTCTTGAGGTTAGGCTGCCTGGAGAGGGGCCTAGTAACAGCCTGTTTGCTGAAATCTACTAAGAAACCTCAGCCATTCCTCCAGCTAATAAAGTACAGCTCCCTAGAGTATTATATGCTCTTCATATCTTTGTCTGGTCCAGTTTTAAATTGTATTTCTATACCTGTCCCTAACAAACTCTTCCATAGTATCAGTGTTTGGAAGTTTTTCTTGAACTTCATACTTTGGTTTTTTTCTTCTTTTTATTCATATAATTACTTTGAGATTTGGCTGTGAAAACATAAATGTGAGAGTTCTGCAGTGTTTTAATGATCAGGAAGGGGAGGGAGGTGTCCGACAGCACAGATCATGGCTTTCAGTGCTGAGATTTCATGACTATTAGCTAGACAAAAAGAAAATTTGTAGAGTGCAATGAGCAGCAGGTCTGCTTCCAAGATGGCCAGGCTAACTTGAATGTCTTTTTGTCTTGCAGAAGATGAAGCCCATCGTCCAAAGAAGACAATCTACCTCATCTGCCATTACTAAAGCTCTTGGCAAATCAAAGTCCCATTCCAGGTAGAGGAAATACCTTTCTGACTCCTGTTTCCATCTTTCTGCCTATACAGACTGAAATCAAACTAGTTTTCAAATTCATTTAACAATATTGAAGGCAATTTGATCCTGCAGCAGGGGCAGGCGGGGGCAGGTGGAGCGGGACGAGCACCAGACAGACGTGGTGGGTTGCAGGACATGGGCTGATGCAGCATTTAGCACCCCTGAGGAGCATCCTGGCATTCCACCTCAGCGTTTCCCTGTGCAGCCACCCCCAGCTTATTCACTGCCTGCGCCCTCTGCAGCCCCTGCTCCATCTGCTGGACTGCCAGGGGGAGGGACAGCCCTAAGAATTGCCTCCGGCTCAGCTACACGTACACCTGGGCAGCTTAGGGGGCTGGAGCTGCTTCTGGAGGTGGAGGGAGTAGTGGGAGGCATGCCCAGGCCCTGACAGCCCTGTGCAGGATGGCATCAGCTCAGGATGTTTGTTGGAGGAGCCGCCAGTCCTAGACATGCTCCAGGGACAGCCATGACCCTGTCAGAGGACAGCAGCTTTCCCTGACTACCAGCTGGGGTAGTGGAAAGCTGCCTCCCTTGCCTGCACCTCCATCGAGTCTCTGCCGATGCTTTGCTCCTGCAGTGTGAAGCACCAGGAGTGTCAGCAGAGTCAGGGGGCCACATGCCAGACATGCATATCTCCTGCTGAAACTCTAAGTGTGTTTGCTGAGCACCTCAGTCCTACAGTGGGAGCTGAGTCGTCCTCGACCTCATCCCCTCTTCCTCCTGCAGCACTGTGTCACTGCTGGAGACAGATAAGGGCACACCATGGTCCTTTCTGCCTTGCTCTGATAGCATTCTTGTAAATAACATTTCCTGAGAGATTTGTTTAGTTTGATTTTTTTCCTTCTTTGTAAGAAAGAGATGATAAAGCTGAACTGATTGACATTTTGATCCAGACCAGCCCTCCTGAAGAATATCCCTTTTGTATCACACCACTGGTGATCGATGCACAGTATATCCTGCTTCTCTGGAATGAGTGTGGGGGGGTCGGTCAAGACTGGATCATTTAATATAAAGGGCAGGACTGATTTTCATTTGGCTGTCATTTTACAAAGCTATGTGACTTCTTTGTCCTTCCTCCCACCCCCTCTAAATTGCAGTAGGGAAAAAAAAGTAAAGAGAAACAAATTCTTGACTTTATTTGGCTGGAGAACATCCTTGTGAGGGAGGGAAGCTTTAAATGTTTATTGTGATGGATTGCTATGGAGGGAGCTGGTCCAATGCCATCTTTGCTCAGGCACCAGAGCATCAGTGAGATTTTTTTGCTATCCTGCCATTGTGTTTATAAAGCTGGGTAATCCTCCAGCTTTAGGAAATTCACTGCTGGGATTGTACGATGCTGTGGCTCCCATTGCTCAGCTGATGGACATGGAGACCTTTCAATATTATATCTGAAGGCGATTTAGCTTCTCACTTGTTACCCAACAGCTGCACAAGCCAAGGATTCACTTGGTGGCTGTGGAGAGGTGAGGAGGAAAGAGGGAATTTCTGTTTGCCAGAGTGCAGGTGTTCCCGTGACTGGGAGATGACTTCAGTAAAGCAACTACTGGCTCATTTTAACCTCACTCCTGCGAAATCAAATGAGTTCAGTTAAGAGCCAGTGGAAACTTGAGTTAAGACCAACAATGTCAAAAATACTACACTTACAGCTCGTGTGGTTTTTTATTTGTTTGTGTAGAGAGTGCCCTCAGACTAGAGCGTAGAGCAGTAGAGGGTAGAGCAGAATTGCTGAGGGGTGAAGGGACGGCAAGTATCCTTGCCTGCAAGCAAGATACGCGTTTCTGTCTGTGTGTAGACAGGAGGATCTCTGTGAGGTTTTTTTCTGTGTCAATCCAAGGCCATGTCTCAGAGGTTCACTAATTAAATTAGGGTCAGGCATGAACACACTGTGTAAACAAGAACTCTTCCATGTTCATGCAGCACATCCCACATGCTGAGACCCAGAAATGGCTGGGGGAGCTGTTGTGTGCCAGCTGACCTAAGCCCAGAGCAGTCCTGAGGAGGTGCTCTGTGGAGGTGCTGAGGTGCAAGCAAGGAGATTGCACTTGGCAGAGCTCTTCCAGCTGGGGATAGCATAGGGAGAGGGTCTGGTTCAATCCCCATGCTGCCTTGTTGACTGCAGTCAACGTGCAAGAACCCTGACGGTTTTTTGGAAATGGTGAGCACCTATATGAATCCCAGTGAAAACAACAAGCTGGATGGCAGCCAGGCAAGCCAGAATCAGATGTCTGGAATTAGATGAGTACATGCAGTTCATTTTTTTACGCTGCAACTCTTGTTGCAACTCTTGAACAATTTGTTCAGTCTGGATGGAAAACATGTGCAGAAAGGGCAGTGCCCCCCACACCCACCTGAGCCACGCCATGAGCCATGGGCTTTCCACGTTCAAGTCATAGTTCACACACATGTGCAGGAAGTAAGCCTTTTACCTGAATGAGAAATTACTCACAAACTACTATTTCAGCAGCTTAACCTCACAAGATTTGGTGAGGGCATTTAGGCAGTTTTCCATCTGTCTGAGGCTGGTAAAATTATTTGTGCAGAGGTAGGCAAATCTGGGTCATAATAGAGAGCAATAGGGGCTGGGAGAAGCACAGGGCTATCAGGCTCCTCCAAAACAGATGCCTGTGTCCAATCAAAAACCCTTCTAAGAAAAGCTTCTGACAAAGTCTTGTGATTTTTCTTACTCCTCCAGGGAAACTATTCTTTCCTCCTCCCATTCAGACAATGGGCTGCCAAGCGGGGTGTTCAGCAGCCCAGGCTCCACCTTCATCCTGGACGAGCGAGTACAGCTAACTGTGGGCCTGCAGACCCAGGAAAGACATCTGATTTTGTTCAGTGATGTGCTGGTCATTGCCAAGTCCAAGTAAGAGGAATTCCCACTCATTCCTTTTCCCAAGTAGGTGCTGTTGAAGCTAGGCTCAGCACATGGTGGGATTTCTGGGGCTGTCCTGTGCAGAGCCATGTGCTGGACTCAATGATCATGTGGGTACCTTCCAACTTGTGAGATTCTGTGATTCTGAGAGGCTCTGATCTATTTGTGGAGCACCCAGCAGCCTCCAAAACAATGCTTCTTTAGAAATGGGGATGTAAAATGTGGCATTTCCCCCTTCCACTTTTACAAGTTCTTCTTGGTATTAGTGTTTCACTCCATTTGCTGAAGGGAAAGGTTGTCTAATCAGTTTTGCCCTTTCCCTTATGAAGTTGCTTGAAGATACATCATGAGGGCAAGAGGTAGAAGGACAAAACCGACTTTCGGTCTAACTCCTTCTGCCACATATAAATTAAGAGCTGTCACTGCAAGACTGGAAGAGTGCGTGATCGGACTCTGGAGGTCTAGATGTTAGTCTTTGGCCTAAGGAATTAATAATTTCTGTTGTAGATCCTCCTCCAGCCTGAAGCTGAAAAAGCAAGTGCATCTGAGTGAAGTGTGGACCGGCATCTGTCTCAGTGAAGTGACACAGAAAAAGATGAGTCCCGAGAACTCATTTGTCATTGGCTGGCCTATCACCAACTATGTTGTCACCTTCAGGTATCTTATAAGACATCAGACCTCCCTCTGCATCCCAGTAGCTACTCAGGTCTCCCATGTGTCAAGCGAAACAATAACTGAGGCTCCTGTGCTGGCAGCAAAAGCTTCTAGGAGCAGCAGACACTGGGAAGGAAATACAGGAGAAAGAAAATAGCAATTAAAGGTCACTGTAAAAATAACAAGGGCCCACAAGATGAGTTAACTCCAACTTCACAGAAAGGGATCTGTCCCTTATCTGAACACTCACCAGTCTGACAGGAAATGTGGTCCAGTTTGTTGCTGGCTTTTTTTTGTTATTATTTTTGCTATTTGTTAAAATAGAACAGAAGAAGGAAAGGACTGTGCTTTTGTTCCAGGGCTTTGCAGGAAACAACTTTGACTTAAGCCATATATATATAAAATTGAGTAGAGTTTCCAAAGGCTGTTACCTATTCAGCACTTGTTTGATGACCTGCCTCCCTTTTTGTCTTCAGCTCAGCTGATGTGAAGGAACGATGGCTGTCAGCGTTACTGTGGTAAGTGACCCTCCTTTCATCCTCCTTCTAGGGGGTTCCTCTATAGGCCTTAGAGAAATTTGCCTGTCAAATTGTGCTCTGATTTTCAGCATGTTAAGTGTCTAAGTACTGTTTGAAAAACCCACTTTTGAAATCTGAATATAGATGCCCCTGGGAGAGTGTAAAATTTGGTGTTAATAGTTGGGAAAAAAAAGGGATCCAACAGAAGATGATATTGTTGGAGCATCCTTTTTCCTTTGGAGCTAGAGTTTGACTTTGCTAATCACTGTGGAACTGTCACAAGTGTTACTGATTCTTCACATGTTTTTTGATTTGAACTAAAATTTTTATTACATTGCATCTAGAGGCTGCAGTTCTTTCTTTTTCCTTTTATGTTTTATATGTTGCTTCCACTGACACCCAGACAAAAGTGCTTATATAGGGACAAAGAGGGGAAGAAATCTTCTGATTTGTGGAGAATGGTTGTGATCCTGAGAGAACACTGGAAGGTACTATGCAGGACACATCTATCTGCACTGAAGTACTGCATGTGGGGGGATTGTTAGTCTTTGGGCTCCAGGTGGATAAAGAAGTCAGTAAGAGTGTGTGACCACATGTGGCACTATGAACATTACATTCATATATGTTGTAATTAATCTGTATTTATTACAGTGCCAAGGAGGATGTCCCATCCAAATTTTAGGGTCCTTCTCAAATTTGGTTGGGAAATTATATCCCTTCCCCTTTTCTTTGACTTTCAGGCATATCAATGAGGTAAAACAAAATGAGTATCTGAAGAATCTGACCCTTCAGATCTTTGTGCTGGATGATGACAACTGTTCTTCTGTAAGTAAGGCTAAGAACCTGCTCATTAGATCAAGACTACACGGGGTCTGTGGAGTAGGGGAGGGAAGGCAGGGCTGTGCTGGTATTCCACTTTTAAATTCAAATCCTTTCTAAAAAGATTTAGAGGGTGTGCATCTGGGTATCTGCATCCTTCCCACTGGAAGCCCTTTTGGAGGGTTTGAGAAATGAGGTAGCCAGACCCTTACAAAAGAGCACTTAATTCTTAAGATTATTCTTCACCTCTGACTTCTTTCTCCTTTTTGCTTCACTTCAAAATTCATGACCGTTTGTGGCTGAGTGCCCAATCAATTCCTATTTCCAGTGCTATGAGCTGAGGATATTGATCATGGAGTCACTGGTGTGTTGTCCTGAACTAATTTACTAGAATGTGTCCCCTTCTAACATACATTTCTTGGCTTTGTGCTGAGCTTGGTGGGTCACATTTGCCTACTGGGTATTCTTCCCTCAAAGAGTGACCCCGGACACTTACGGTTGATGAGCATTGCCATGTTCCATGTTCACCCTTTTGAGTAACAGTGGCACTATAGTCAGTCAAACACTGATGGGATCAAACACAGCATCTGAGCACCATCTACCTCCTGTGATTTCTGCTGGATGAAATCTTTGGATGGTATAATAGACCCATGGCAGAAGCAGTAGCGGAGAATAGCTTTCACTTTGTATAGCAGTCATCCTTTCTGGTGTAGTTCAAATTCGTACAGCTCATCCAACCATGAACATTTAGTGAAGGCAGTCATTAGACAGAGATGTGACATTTTACGCAGATTTTCAAGCTACAAGAAAGTGCAACCAAACTTCTCACCTTTGTATTAGCTTCCTGTATTTTCTCTGTTTGCCCTTCTAGACTACTGCAGTCAATGTGTCCAATGTGGAAACTGCAGAGAGTGTGACGAAGAAGACCCTTCTACAGCTTGGTCTCCCTGTAAGTGGCAGTTGCCAGATCTTAGCTAAAGATGCTGGCAACCTCTGGTTTACAGGACAGTGTGGGTGTGGACAAGTCTAGGTTTACTGTCTTTTGCTTTCTGAGTGGAGGGCAACCTCATGGACCCTCACTCTGGCCCCTCTCAACTAGCATTTTTCTCTTCTCTGCTCCTCACCCAACAGGGCAGGACCAGTGAATACCACCTCTGGGTGGTCTCAGGAAAAGACGAGCCTGCTTACCCTCTCATTGGTAAGAGCCCTCCCATACTGAGCATCATTTTGGTGCTTAACTCTGGCACCATAGGAACAAGTGATAAATGATACTACAGTGTGTGGCAGTCTTCACTTAAAAAGAAATGGGACACTGTTGGTGATGGGAGACGTGACATCAAGCTGCTCTGAGATGTCACTTGGCTTTTATGGTCTCAGGATCCACATTAAATCAAAGCATGGTGACAGCTTTGAAAAAAACTTCACATTTACCTCCATTTTCCAAGCAAATCTGTGCATTTCTGGGTTGAAGCCCATCAGACTTTTCAGCAGATGTAAAGTAGCAGCTCCAAGTAAATGGGAGATCTTTAGGCTGGCCTAAGAAGTACCTTCTTTGCAGCAGATGTGAAGCAGGAGTGGGACATGCCTCAAAGCCTGATTCAATCCCTCTGGCTGCTGGTATGAGCTTGCAGGTCTATAGGCTTGGAGGTTGGTCATACTCTCCTGCTCAGCTTTGCAGGCATCTCCTCACAGGCAGAGCAGGAGGTTGGGGGCAGCCTCATCCCACCTTTGCTGTTTGTGACAGAGGTGTCCACTGATGTCTGTCATAGCATCTCGTGACACTTCCCAAGCCCTTTACCTTTGGGCTCTGTCAAGCAAATTGCTGCAGTCAGGTGGTCATTCAGCAAGAGCGTGTTAGATCTAGAGGAAAGCACTTCAGCAACTGAAGCAGAATTTTTAGATGGTCTGTTGGTGACTTATAAGCCTCTAGGTAGGAAGCTAACATGTTTATCCTACTTTTTTGGTACTTACTTACCTTTCATTGCATTTCAGTTCACAAATAATGAAACTTCTTTCACACAAAATGTTACATCATATTAAAACCCAGTTTGTTGCATATAGGTTGTTATCTTCTGAACTGCTACCTTAATCCAATACTAAACTGACCTCACAAGCTCATGTGGGCCACTAGCATCAATGCCTTTGCAGGCTGTTTATTCGAAAACTTTCCTTTTCAACAATTTGTGTTTAGGTTTTAGAAACTCCTCAGGCTTGAGGGAGAGTAGGTGTGTATATGGGAGACTTGAGGACAATCACAATGGAGAAGAGTGCTACAGATCTGTAGGGGATGATTTCAGAAAGAGAAGAAACATTTTAAAATAAACCACTGAATTTTGTCTGTTAAGTGCTAAGCATTCATCATGGCAATCATCAATGCTGGAATTTTCCAGTAACAATAAGAGTTTTTAGCATAGCTCTGCATCTTTGCTTGCTCTTTACACAACTCTGCTCAACAGGGCACGAGCATCCCTTCAGCATCGCCTTGAGCTGTCTCCGAGTCTCTGCTGACCAGCAACAAAGAACCAACAATAACACTCTCCTGGCTGATGGGACAGAGGCTTCCCTTCTTGCTCAGCTCCCAAAGGAAAAACAGTGTCAGTTTGTCCTGAAACCCAGACTCCAAGCTCCGATGCAGCTGAGGAGAGGTAGGGGCTGCAGCAGTGTGGTACAGCCATATAGGGACTTTATTGCTCTCCAGTGCAGTGCTGAACTCTTCCTGGAATCATACATGCATCCCAGAGTTGCTCTCATACCTGAATGTAATGTAAAGAGGAAGTGATTGCAGAGAGGTGAAATTTCTCTGTGCAAATGTTCAGACTTAGCCTTCCGTCTTTCATAGTCTTCAACCACAAGACACTATAATGTAATCATAGAAAATGCTGAGTTGGAAGAGAACCATCAGTATCATCAAGTCCTGCCCCTGTACAGGACACCCCAAGAACCCCACTACCTGCCTGAGAGCATTGTCCATATGATTCTTGAATTCAGACAGCCTTGATGCTGTGATCACTTCCCTGGAGAGCCTGTTCCAGTGCTCAGCCACCCTCTGGGTGAAGAACCTTTTCCTTATATCTAACCTAAACCTCCCTGACTCAGCTTCATGCCATTTTTCTCAAGTCCTGTCACTGGTCACAAGAGTGAAGAGATTCTTACACTGCAGAGACAGCAAGGTTCCCTGAAGAATGGTGATTGAGAGTTTTGCTGATGGTTGAAAGATGAACAAGTGGTTTCACTGCCATATGTTGTCTAACCACCCCCATTAAGAGTGCAGCTAATAAACAGGTGAAGGTGGAAAGTCCTTGTTTTGCTAGGAACTCTGCCTCCACTCTAGATCACTCACTGGCCAGCAGGACAGACAAGCGTGTAATGAAGGTCTGCGTTTTCTTTCAGAGTCACTGCAGAAACACACCAAGAGGAAGAAGTCCTTGATTGACTGGGCCCTGCGCCGCAGCACCAGCACCCCCACAGGCAGCCCTCCTTCACAGTCCCCTACCACACCACGGAAGCTCTTCGGCCTATCCCTGTCCTCTGTCTGTCCTGACGGAATCCTTCCCAAGCCAATCATGGTAAGCAGCAGCCTGAACTGCTTGTCTTGATATAAACCTGATGTGTTTAGCCCAAAATTTAAAGCCACTTGCCATATTTATGAGGACTGAATGGGGAAGAGGACAATTGTGTACTTGTGATTCAGATATAGCTCAGTAACAAGGGTGTGAACAACCTTCTCCTGGGTAATCCTTATCACTTCACTCACAGATGTCTGTCCTGTTTCAATGGGTGTCTCCAGCCAGGTCATCTCCAGCTGACAAGGGCAATGTCCGTGGATCCTGCCATGCTACATAGCCTAGATCTCACTCACTGCAAGAGTCCCCTGGGCTCACACTTGTCACAGGATAAGCATGCCCACATGAACTGTATCTGCAACTTGGCTGTCAGGTTCTTGTCCCTGATTAGATCAGGATAAATCTCTTGTATTGTTTTCTTCCCGTTACTGACTTGGTCTTATGCTAATTATGTTACAAGACATGATGTATAATGCACACAAACAAGAGGGTAAAGTGTTAGGCTCTTAAGTACAACTGGGTTTTCTCCTAGGATATGCTGCTCCTCTTGTACCATGAAGGTCCCTCTACTAGGGGCATTTTCAGACGTTCTGCCAATGCCAAGACTTGCAAGGAATTGAAAGAGAAGCTGAACTCTGGAGATGATGTTCAGGTGGATGGAGAGTCAGTCTTCGTGGCTGCAGCAGTCATCACGGTATGTTTGGCCAAGTAACTCAGCTGTCTGGGCTAATGGTACCAGATTTCTTCTTTAAGGAAGCAATGAGTCTTTATGGGTAGGGAGGATTTCAGGGGAACAGAAAGCATTTTCTAGCAAGGAACATTTTCCCCTGATGGCTTGGGGTGTCTGTGTACACAGAGGTATCTGCCCAACACTGTGACACTGGTTTGCACATGCAGACGTGCAGCCCCTCAGGATGGGGCCTCCTGTGGTACCTCCCTGTACTAAACCAACTCCATCAGGAAATACAGTGATGTCCACCTGCAAGATAGCCATAATGTTTGTACAGTGCCAAATAACATGAGAGATGCTGCACTGACATATGCATAAAACCCTTTGGTGGCGGCAGCACAGATGTTCTTTGTCATTTCTGAATGCAAAGAAGGTTTGAAGATTTCTGAAGGCTGCAGAAGGTTTGGGAGGACTCGTGCCATTTGAAGACAGCTGCTCTGCAACCCCCAAAACAGGTCAAAGGAGCTGACCTGTGCTCTCTGGACCCCAAGCCTTCACCCTCTGATCAGCCAGCAAGCCAAAGGGAAAGCAGCTGCTAAATCCAAACAGAGGGGTTGTGGTGGGTGGGGGATGAAGCTTGTGATAAGCCCCTTGTTTCAGAAAGGAAAAGCCAATATTTTGCACTGGCAATTAAATCTGGTCAGAATAATTTAGGCACCAAAGTATCCAAAAAACATTCCCTTGTTCTTGTTGGCCTGATATTCAGGCACTTTCCAACACAAGACATACAGTGAGTTGTTGAAGAGTCCCCTGAGAAAAAGCAGCAGTCCTCCTGGCTGAGAAATATTTCAGAGAGATCTGTGCAGACCCTCAGGGCTGAGTCCTCTGCTGGAGTGGAGGTCAGTCCTACTCTGGAGAAGGGACAAAACAGGAGGGCTGCCTGTTCATCCTGCAGTGCTGCCATGGAAGAGCCTGAGGAGGACAGCTTGGTGGGCATGGGAGGGGAGAATAAACACGTTTGTGTCATGTCTTGTTTTATCTTGTGCTTAATATGAATAAACAGTGACTATATGCATTGTGAAACTGAAACCAGGAATTCAAAACTGACCAGACTGCTCTGCATATATATATTTAATTCAGGATTTTCTCCGAAATATACCTGACAGTGTTCTATCCTCAGACATGCACGGACTGTGGATGGAGGCTGTGGACACAGAAAATCGAGCGCATAAGATTGAAGCTATCAAAAGGTTTGTAGAAGCCTTAGTAAAAGTTTCTTTTGGTGGGAAAAGGGGGAGCATATGACCCTAAGAATAGCCTTCATTTTCTGGGAGACTGCTGGCAGTGCTCCAGGCCAGAGTGGAGGAGCTATTGCTGATTGCCAGTGTCACTGATCAGAAAATTTTCAAGGGTCTTTTTTGAATATTATTAACATTTCTGACCCAAAAAAAGTCATTAAAAATTATTTTCTGATGATTATTTCAAATTACCAGAATGAGAAAACTGAAAAAGCACAATAATTTAGCCACCGGGAGTGCATCAGTGGTAGCAGAATTAGATCTTCAGTGACAGTAACTTTATTCTTATGTGCAGAAAATGAGGCTGGTCCTCATATTGGCAGTTAGAAGAAACAGCCCTGTTAAGGTGGTGACCAGGACCCTGAAAACAGCTTTACTGCCTTGAAACTGGTGCCATGAGCAAGAGTAGTTTATCAGCCTCCTGTTGGATATCCAGTATATTCAACCACAGCTCAGCTCAGCTTTTGAACCTTACCATTTAGCCTGGGCCTTCTCTCTCCATGGTCTCCATAGCACAAGGCACAGCAGTGGCATGGTCTGGCATGCTGCTGGCCTGGAGCTGTCTCCCCTGTCTCCTCTGAGTGTACCCTGTTTTGTCAAGGTATTGTGGGTTCCCGCACACGTGCTCTGAATCCAAGTCCCTTGTCCCTCCAGCTCTGTGACCAGAGCAGGTGGGCAATATGGATGCAGAGTTGTGATTCTCATGAGCTGGTGGAGGGGAGTGACACAGTCTGACCTTATTATTAAATGCAGATGTCTCAGGCTGGATACAAAGGGGCAGAAGGGAGAAAAAGCTTTGGGATGTAACTTCTGGTATTCAAAGAGCAGAGTGAACAGCACTGTTTTCCTTTGTTCCCACCCTCTGAATAGTCTCGTCAACCAGCTTCCAGAGGCCAACCTCATCTTACTCAGACACCTCTTTGGAGTCCTCCATCATATTGAGCAGAATTCCGGAGTGAATCAGATGAATGCCTTTAACCTGGCCCTTTGCATAGCACCCAATATGCTGTGGCTACCAAGTCCTACTGGGCCTGAAGAGGAGAGCCGGTCTACAAAGAAGGTAAACTTCCATAGGTTTGGCCTCACCTTTGTGTTCCCCTTTCACTACTTTTTATGGGCACTGCCTTTTATTGTCTAAAGCAAGGCATAGGGCCAGTGACAGTGCTGGCTGAGTGGCATCCAGGCCCCATCCTTTCCTCTGTGCAGCTGTGCCCGTGTTGGGAGGGGTTTAGCTCCTCAGACTGTCCAGGGTGAAAAGGGAAGCAGTGGTTGCTTCACCAGATGAACTTCCTATATGGTCAAGCAAGCACAAGAAAATTGGAGCAGCTGAAGTTGGACACTGCCACCTCAGCTGGGACAAAGTAAGCAATGAGCATGACAGTGCACCAGAAAGGAATGCTTGCTTGTAGCTTCTGAAGTGTAAGCAATAGTGAGGAAAACTGTAGAATGTGCTATACCTGGCTCATGGTACCAGTTCACATAGTTCATATTCTTGCCTCAGGTGTTCACACAGATGCACCACCACATTATTAACAGCTTCTTGAGGAAATTACATCTTTGAAAAAAAAATGAGAACTATCTCGGTATGATTTTACTTGCTGTAAATGGCTGGCTCTATTTTCATGAAACTGAATCTGTGAATTCCTGTCTTTGCCAGGTGGCCTTGTTAGTGCAGTTTCTGATTGAAAACTCAGGAGAGATTTTTGGGAGTGATATTGCTTCCTTGTTCCAAAGACCTGACAAAAAGAAGTCCAAAAACTCAGCAGAATCTCTGGGTAAGTTGGTGGTAGCAAATCTTCCAGAAACATTTTAAATCTTTTAATAGGTAAAGTCCTCAGACAAAAGAGTTTGCTTTACCTTCATGTTTCTTCTAAGGAAAAGCACTGAAAACCAGTTGGATTTGGTCTTACCTTTGCCAGTCAAGCATAGGCAGGAAGAGACAGTAAAGTGGAAGGCTGAGGTGCAGAACCTCCAGTGTGTCCCCAGGGATGGTTGTCTTTCTCTGTGGCTGCTGTTAAACCTACTCTAGCCATTGCAAGAATTTAGTGTAACCTTAGCACTGCCATGTCCAAGCAGTCTTTTTATTTTCCAGGTTAGTTCTGTAAAGCTAAACCACATGGTTTGTATGGAAAGAGAGTTGTCTCTGTTAACTATCCTATGAATACAGGCCAGTGGTGAAAACTTAGGTCATCAAGACAGAATTTTTTTATTATTGCCTATGAGAATAATGGGTCATCTTTGTTTTTCCATGGGCTTGATATAATTTCCCTGTTTGGGTCGTGAAGTACTTTATATATGGCAACAAAATAATTTGTGTCCTCTGCCCCAGACATAGGCTTGGCTCAGCATGATGATTCCTCTGATGAGCTGGAGTTTTCCATTTGTGATACAGAAGGGCCAAAGCACTACCTGGAATCTGAAACAGATGCCATGTTTGAATCACCCAGCAGCTTGTTACTTGATGAGGATCAGGAAGACTGGGACTTGTTCAGTGAGATCACAGCCTGCTACCAAAGCAAAGCCCAGACTGACACCAGTGCGGACAGCTATGAGCTCCTGGAGCAGGATGGCTCCTTCTGTTCCCTCGGCTCCATACGCTCACTCAGCCCAGCCAGGGACCGGTGCTCCTCAGAACCCAGCGTCTGCCTCAGCTCCCAGCTGCCTGCACAGAGCCATGAGCCAGTGGCCCGCCAGTCCAGCTGCGATGCCGCCATCATGAGCAACCACACAGACTACATCCACAGGCTCAGGCAGCTGCAGATGGAGAGCCAGAAGCTGATTGATGAAGGCCTAAGCCCTGGGGTTAATAAGGCCAGGCAGAACTTGTGGCAATCACCTCAGACCACCTCCAAGGTGAAGCAGCTCAGCCTTCAGAAGTCCAGCCTGTCCAACAGGTCCAGCTTCTCCAGCCTGTCCTCTACCACCACCTCCCCATCTGCCTCCTCACTCAGTTCCTTGGACAGTGCTTTCTCCTACTGCTCAGAGTCATCAGCCATTAGTCCCACAGATGTCTCATCCCTGCCATTTATGTTTGGCACTTCTGCCAGGCTTCATGTTGTGTCTCCCACGGCTAACAAGAGGTCCCAAAAAGAGTGGCACAAATCCTTCACATCTCCTGTGCCTTTACATCTGTGCAATCTGGACAGTTTTCAGGAGGATGAACCCAAGGCTGGAGAGAGCAGTCATTGCTCTGGAGAGCAGAAAAGTTTTCCATGTGTGAGCAGAGCTGCCATGGGAAGCCCATACACTGACATTGACTGGGAAGAAGAGGAGAGACAGCTGAGTTGTTCAGGGTGCCCTGGCCCAGGGCTCAGGAGACAGGATTATACCAAAGAGTTTGAACAAAGCCCTGAGTTCCCAGCTGCCAGCCCATCCAGCGAGATATCCCCACAGGTCACCCACCAGCAGCACAGTGAGAAGACAGTGAAGAACATAGAAATCAAAGGCATTGATGACTGCCCTCTGAGCCAGGAAAGCCTGAAGCGCACCAAGATAACTTTTTATGTGGCCTCAAATAAAGAAAGCTCTTGGGGGTCTCAAGTGGGAGAAGAGGAAAGATCTGTGACAAACACCAGCAGCAGAGACTCACCCAGCAGCAGCAGTGAGCAGAGCCTGTCCAAGAGCTTGCAGACTGTGAGAGTCCACATCCCCCAGACAGTTTTCTATGGGCAGAACACCCCCCTTGTCCTCCAGTCCATCTCCAGGCGCTACCACCATAAACCAATGGTCCCATCCCTGCAGGCCAAGCACAGAGAGAGCCTCCAAAGTGCCTCTGCTCCCGAGGAGCTGGAGAGACAACCAGTGGAAATGGCGCGGGCGCCACCCCAGAGCAAGGGTTTTGACACATTCAGTCACACCATCCGCATCATCCTCCCTGACTCCATCCGAAACACTATCAAGGAGTATTTCAAGCACAATGAAACCGAGCCCTGTCCCACAGCAGAGGTGGAAGCAGTAGAGAAGGAACTGCTCCGGAGCAGGGTGGAGTGGCTCAGGAGCCAGCCTCTGGCAGAGGTGGCCACAGAGGAGCATGACACAGCGGTGTTTGCGGAAGAGACATTTGTTTAAGGTGATGGAGGTGGAGGAACTAAATATTTGTGTATGTGCAACAGAAAATATTCTGTAATATATGATCAGGGTGTGAAGAATTTAGCAGGCTGTAGGGGGCAACAAGTGTAAAGTGACAGTAAAGTGTATGTAATGATGGGGTTCAATACTCATTGCGGGGCGGGGGGGGGGGGCATGTTCCTGTGTTTTATTTATGCTCCCTTCTGATGGCAGAGACTTCACTGGCTGGGTGTGTAGCGGACTGAATACCACCAGATTCTCCCTGTCCATGAATTAGCTGACCTGTATAGGGCCTGACTCCATTTTTTTTTTAATAGCAGGAAAAGAGAAACATTGTTTTATTTTCTCCAGTCAGCTGCTGATGTGTGTGGAGGACTGGACAACTGGGGCAACTAATGCTCGATAAGAATTAGTTAAAAATCTTTACAGTTGCACAAAACCCATCATTATTCAGTCTTCATCATCACCATTCATCCAAAGGAAGATCCTTCACCTCCATTCCAGAAATCACTGCTGCTTCACATTGCTCATCTGTTGTCCACTGTGGTCTAGCTCACAGCCCACATCCATTACTGGTTGTGGCTGGGTTCCAAAATCAGCAGCTGGAGCCCAGAGTCCAAAGTCCAGCATTCACTGACAGACAGCATATGTAACCTTTTAAGCCCAAGATTCCTTTTTTCTGGAATTAATTCTGATTCTTTCTTTCTCATACCTTCCCAAAGTTAGCATTTGACAAGAGACATAGTTGCTATAAAGGATTTTAGTACTATCACTTTGACAGGGCTATGAATGTTCCTCAGTGTCCTCTGGGAGTAGCTCAGTAGCTAGGAGTTTCAGTCTTGGTGAAAGTTGACAATATTCTGTCAATGCTGATGCCCCTTTCTAGAGGCAGCAGTGTGGATGAGGCAACTAATCAAATTGCTAGTCATGCTGAGAGGGACTTGAGCAGGGCTTGGTTTTAGCATGAGGTCAATGAGTTGTGGAAGTTGTCAGGAATGTTGTTGAGTAGATGCTGAGGCAAAGTCATATCTGGCCACAAAACTGTCAGTCGTTCATACACTGAAACTATCCAGGCTTCATCACGGATGCTGGCTCAGAGAAACACTGACTTCCCACTCAGCAGAGTATGTGGCCCGGTGCGCTCCAGCAGAATTGAGTTTGGGGAAATTCCAGGCAGGGATGCGCTAAGCAGGCTGCTGGTAAGGACCACCAAAGAGATGCAGCCAGTGGACACCTGGAGCATCCCTATGATTCCACTCAAAACCATGCTCAGAAGTGCCACAGACATAGTGGGACTTGTTAGAGGGTTGTAACACTGCCAACGGAGCTCTAAAAAGATGCTGAGAGGACCACATTAGTTTGACACGTTATTTTAAGAAAACAGTGGGAAAAGTCTCAAAGGTTAAAAGGTTTGGGATGGTTCATTTGAAAGTTGTATGAGAGTTTTCTATGGTGGTATCTGTCAGAGAGACAATCCTTTCACTCAATGAACAGTGAATTGGTGAAGGAGAAGAGAAATACATGAATCCTAATGACTGAAAAGTAGTGCTTGTAGAATAAGTACCCCTGCAAGCTGCTGAGTGTCTGCAAATAGCCAGAGCTGGAGCTGCATGACAGCTGCCATGGTTCAGTCCTTGCACAGAGGGGAAAGCCACCTCTGTAAAGTTATCTAGTGTCAGATCCCTCCACTCATCTGCCAGGTGCCTATGAGGATCAGTGACAGTAACCTGGCCCAGCACTCCAAATTCACATCATCAAATACTAGGGTAAAGGAACCAGGGGGAAGCCCAGAGCCCACTTTCCAAGGTGTATACAGTTTGGTTAGATTAAGGGTTTTTAACACTCAGATATGGCACCCTTTGTCCCAGATCGTCTTTGTGGCCCTTGTATAACGACAGGTGTATAATCTTAACACAACTCCACCACCACCATAATTTTCCTCACACACAAACAGCATCAAGGCATCCACAGTCTTTTTTTCCAGAGCTACAGTTGTAACTGTTTTAATAAAAGACACACAAGTTGTCGTTGTGGTGTTGTCACCTTTTGTTTCCTTGCTCTTGCTCCCCTCTCCCTTGTGTCAAGATGGTAGCATTTGCACTGTACTGCTGGGAAACACACTTGCCTCCCAGCCCAGATGTGCCAGGCTGGCCACGCTGACAAGAAGCCTTCTGCCAGCAGTCTAGGCAAAGACTCCTGTCTTTTCAAGGTGAAACAGCACTAAATATTATAAGAAAAGTCTGCCTGTTCTTGGAAGAGAGATTATTCTGTATTCTAAAAATGCTAACAGATTGTAAACTCAGTGGCTGGGCTCAGGTCAAACAAAGGGGACCTGAACCAAATGCAAAGTAAGAGCTCACAATTTGCATCACTTAAAAGGAACACAAGAAACTTAGGAGATTAGTTTATAAAAACATTGGGAGAGGCAGGGAAAAACACAGAGTTTTCCTTGCCTCATCTTAGGCTGCCTAGTATGGGCACAGTTCCCTGGGTAGCTGCTCTAACCTAGCTCTGTATTAAGCATTTTCCTTTATTTAAAACAAAACAAAATCCTGCAAAACATAGTACAAACCAGAGTTCTGGGCTTGGAAATTTGTAGCACTCCTTTTCCATGAGCTAGGCAATAAGGCAACTCAGAGACCAGTCTTGAAAATGTTCCACAGCCCCCAGCTTGCTTGTAACAAGAAATAACAACTACAAAGACACTTGGATGGCTTTCTGCCCCAGAAAGGCCACATTTCCCCTTAATGTACAGCCCTGAGACACAAATAGGTTTCCCTTCTTTCTCTGCCCCTTTGCAGATCATTTAGACCACGTTGGCCTGTCACATACTGAAAGCCCTACTCACTCCCCCTCCGGATGCAGGTTGTTGGGAAGTCGTGTTACATGGTCACCATCCAGGAAGTGAGGAGCATTCAGGGCCTGCTCCCAGTATAGACCAAGGCCAAACAAGTGTCTCCCTTGCCTTGAAGAGAAATGACTCATACAGTTCAGCCTCATCTTATTTCTGCTCAGGATATATGATTTCCTTGTTATGATTCATCCTGCAGCCTGACAGAAACATAACAGAAGTGCCTGAGGCAGCTGTGGTTTACTTTAACCTTTTCAATTCTATTTCTTATGTTTCAACAGTCAGGAAAACCAGTCTTCCAAGACATACTCTCTCTCATCCTTTGAGGGTAGCTCCCTTGTGCAGAGGCCTCTCCACTAGCCCATGGCACCTTCAGTGGGACAGACAGCCCCACCAAAGAGTAGCATGGGCTACTTTGACTCCCTGCATTTCAATACTAACAGCTTGTCCTAGAAACTCTTTCTTCAGAGGTCCCCTACACTCTGAAGAGGAACACAGCAGTCATTTCAACCCTTCCAAGCCAGAAGCTACTCCCTCCCTTGCCATCCTGCCAGGATGTGTACAGAGAGCTGACATCTTCCAGCATCAGCCTGGAGTCCAGCTTCAGGCTCACAACAAGGTGGGGACTGAGGAGTGGGACTCCAAAGCTCCAGATCACCTTTGCAAGTGGCAGCATCAGGAGGGAGAGACTTGAAGTGCTACTTAAGGTGGTGGCTTAACTGCTGTCATTTAATCCATATTTATTATCTTTGTTTACTTACAGTAAACCTAGGACAAGTTGGAGGAGATTTGGGACAAACAGGCACAGCCTGGAAGACTTTTCTGATATATGACAAAGCAAAGGACTACCCTGTGACATGCCAGTCATGAGCCTGAAGCCCTAGTACATCACCACATCCGTGGTCTTCAACAGGGCTGGGGCCCTGAAAAAATCCACCCTGCTACCATCACCTCTTACAGCACATGGTTCTGGCCCATCCCAGGAAATCCTTCCTGCAGGCACCTTTCTGCTAAGGATAAAATTTTGACATGGACAAAAATTTGTACCGATTTTTGCATGAAGAATCAGAGAGGAAGACCAGACCTATTGCGGGGATTCACAGAGTGTCAGTCATCACCTGCTCCTGGGCCCAGAGGGACACCAGGCCATGCCGGGCGGGGCAGGGCTGGTGCCAGCAGCAGGAACGCATGGAGGTGCCCAGAGACCATCAGACACAGACGGCAGTTGTGGCTTCCCGAGACAGGCCCAGGCACCGGTCAGCGTGAGAGGAAGGAGGAGGGACGGGCATAGCGCAGCTACCCCGCTCCCACCGCGGCCGCGGCTGTCTCCTCCTCTTCCTCCTCCGTCTCCTCCTCCTCCTCTTCGCAGCCGCCCGTGCCCCGCCAGTGCCCCCTGGCGCCACAGCGCCGCCACAGCAGCCTCGAGGCCCAGGCCCCACGGTTATTCTGAAATTTCATAAATTACAGAATCGTAGAACCATAGAATACGCTGAGTTGGAAGGGACCCATCAGGATCATCGAGTCCAACTCCTGGCCCTCTGCAGGACATGCCAAGAATCCCATAATGTGCCCGGGAGTATTGTCCAAACCATTTTTGAACTCAGTCAGGGTGGGTGCTGTGACCACTGCCCTAGGGAGTGTGTTCCAGTGCCCAACCACCCTCTGGGTGAAGAACCTTTTCCTGAGATCTAACCTAAACCTCCCGGGACTCAGCTTCATGCCATTTTCTCGGCATGAAGTCCTATCACTGGTCATGAGAGTGAAGAGATTGGTACCTGCCTCTCTGCTTCCCCTCGTGATGTTGAAGAGCACCAGGAGGTCTGAGCTCAGTCTCCTCTTTTCCAGGCTGAACAAACCAAGTGACATCAGTGCTCCTCACAAGATTTCCCCTCCAGACCTTTCATCGTCCTCGTGGTCCTGCTCTGGACCCTCTCTAACAAAATAATGTCTTTTTTATATTCAGTGCGCAAAACTACAGGTGAGGCCCCACCAGTGCTGACTACAGCAAGACAATCACATCCTTTGATTAGCTGGCAATGCTGCGCTTAATGCAGCCAACCCAATTTCCGTCCAACTCATTCTATTCCAGCCAGGCTCATGGTGCCAGACCAGTGCATCCTTTAGGTTTAAAAGCCTCATTAGAATTTTATTTGACATGTGTGATAGTACAGCAACGAGAAAATTTAATATTTGGAGATAGTGGCTGCTCTGGGCACAGAACAATTCAGGGACCCATAACATCTCAAGTTCATAGAAGTGGTTCCTGCTTACAGGAACTGTCAGCATACAAATGTCCTCAGTATGCTCTTGCTGACCAAACTTAAGTCACCCATATCATCAAGCTCATCAGTACACTGACTTGCAAACAGCAATTTCTTCTTAAGCTTCCAAATTGGGAAAAGTCTGCTCCACTTTTAAAGAGCCAAGCCTGGCAAAATTCTCAGAAGTTACTCAGAATAGCAGAATTCTTAAATTTCAAAGGAGAAAGCAAGTCACATACAGCAGAGATGCTTCCTGACACCCACCCAGGGAAATATAAAGCCATACACTTTAATCCAGTTGTGTTCAGCAGAGCATTTAAGCAGCTAAAATATGTACCAAAGACCCTATTAAGCATTATGCCTTGTTTAAATAAGAGATTTGCCAAACATGCCTTTTATACTGATCAGACCTCTGTGTTCTACTGCAAGCCACCCATAAAAAGCAATAGTGTCAACTGAAAGCTAAATACCCTGCCACGCCTAAATGAGGATGTAAGCTGTGGAGCAGCCATTTCCAGTTACTGTTTGCTTTGTTTTCCAACCTCCAGCTGCCTCCTCATGTCCAACACATCCCTGGGGACCCGCACCGTCAGACCATCCATTGACTTCTTAATGCACACCTGGCAGCCAAGGCGTGATCTGAGAAGAAAAAATGAAGTAAGGCTCCTCTGTTCCCAAAGTAAAGGGGGAAATTCCCCACCCACACTGGGATGTCTGGTCCCGGATGGGTTTTCACTAAAGCTTCTGTTAAAGATCTCCTGTGCCTCAAGGGAAAGCAGCTCTCAAGGCACAACTATAATACAGAATAAGCTCCATCCCCTTGGAAATAGGTGCTACATGGTGAGACTCTGCCTCAGAGGCTTGAGGATCTACTGCCATCAGGGCAGGGAGGCTTACGTGTCAGTGAGTCCATATGCCAAGTCCAGCATGTCTAGCTCTTCATCTGAGATGGCATCAAGCTTTTGGAAGGTGTCCTTGTCAAAGATGAGGTGACAGGTAGAGCAAGCTAATGTCCCTTCACACGCACCTGGTGGAGAAACAAGGGAATGACAGCAAATCAGGAAAAACAAAGCGGGTGAGAGAGACCATCTCCAGTAACGGTGTGAGAAAAGGCCCTTTAACAGATCTGCAGTGCATCAAAAGAGATGCTAGGAAACACAACAGATGGATACAGTTTCCAGCCTACCTCTTCTCTGGGAGAATCACCATCAGTTTTAAAATTTTTACATCAGCTCTATCCAACCAAATGCATTGACAGAGGTTGCTGGAATGCCCATGGTGACTGTGTGAGGTTACACTGCCATCTCAGCATGGTGAGCCACCCAGCAAGCAGCTGGTGGGGAAGGTAAGCTTGTTTATGGTCTTGGCAGAACACAGTGGCATATGTACTGTTGCACTATTCCTAAGAACCCACTGGTCCTAACAGCACATGTACATATCCTTCTGTAACACCTACCAAACCCATCAATGGCCAAGTTTTGATTGACTACCACTTCCAGCAAACTCTCCCCTTCTTTGGCTGTGGTCGTAAGTCGCTCTCCATCCCGATTTATAAAATGCACAGTCACCTGGTCCTCAGAGCTGTAAGACAAATTTGCAAAAATCAGAGGAGTCCACTCTTTTCCGCACATCCACAATTGAGGTCTTTTGGCTGAGTGCTAGAGACATGGCATTTAGAGGAAATGTGCATGCAAACACTTTCTCAAAGGATTATGCCGTGCACATCAGAAAAAATTCAAATTATCAATTCTCAGAGGCAGGCAAATCTGAGTTGCCCCAAAATATTTTCCACAGTCCTCAGAATAAGTGTCTATCTGTGCACAAATGAGTGCAGGTGCTCTGCATGTGCTGCCTCTGTTTGGGCTGCCTGGCGGAGGGAGCATGTGTAGGCAGCAGAGCATTTGCAAGTCCCAGGCCTGGGATGTTAATCCTGGGTGGAGTGATGCAATAACAAGCAAAGTGCTCAGGATCAGATACTAATCCTGCTAGAAGGGCTGTTGTCATCCATGTTTTGTTTCCCCTTCCCTTCCCACGGGGATTACTTGACAATTGTTCCTTTTCTGCTGCTTTTTCTTCCATGAAGTGCCAGCTCTTCCTCACCTCCATCACAGGGAGCCTTCCTGTGGCAAGACACGCTCAGACCCAGCTTACAGAGCTACACGGCTGAGTAACATCCTCTGAGTTGATGTGATCCGTGCTCAGGAAAAACTGCTAGTTATTTTGACATCTTGCAAGATTTAATCTGGCCAAGAGTTAAGAACATGGCCATCAGCTTCTCTTAATGATAACTTGCAGAAAGGGAATCTACAAATGAGAGGGAAACAGCATCCATATCATCTCCTCTGACCAGGCTCTCACACCAGTCTGGAGAAGGCTGCTACCCTGACAACAGTGTTCAGGATTTCTCACCAAGACAGTATATTCTGAGACTATAATATTTGCGAGAGGAAGCAGAGGAGCAAACACTGTTTTTTTTCTTAGTATACATACCAAATGTTCACTTAGATATAGGAGGTCCCAGTTACCCAAAAGTCCCACCTCCTGTGCTGAAAGAAGGCAGCACCCTGGAGGTAGCTGGGCCTTGCACCCAGTAACTCTCAGTGTGGCACTGCCCAAGTGCCTATCCTCTCAAAGGCCAGGGCATTCTCCAGTGGCAGAACCTGGGCCCATCCTCTTCTCTTTCATCAAGCTGACAACATACACGACAGTTTCCTTCATAAAGACACCTACAGGCATTTCTTTGTAAATATGCAATTTAAAGACTAGTTCTCAAATGCCAAAACAAAACAAAGCAATCCTCTTCATTTTTGATGGATCAGAGTAATTTATTCCATTTGTATGGCAAATAGGCAGGTTTCCAGGCAATGTTTGGTTTATCTGTGTGTGAAATAATTTGTTACACAATAGAAATGATAAAGTGATAGAATTTCACTTTGTGCTGCAACCAAATGGATTCTTCAGCAGGATAATGAAAGCTGCCTGCCTTCAGAGACTGCTGGATCCAAAAATCCCCAAAGACATCTGCACATTTATTGACAGAAAACTTAATTCCTGTTATCCTTGAGGCACCTAGAGCTTCAGCCAGCATTAGTTGCAGGAGAATCTCTGCCCCAACCTCCCACAAATCTAGTTCCCTGCAGTTCCTCTGAGTTCCAACCTTGCTTTGGCTGTTGCTGCCAGTTACATGGGCCCCAAGGCAGCCAAGTTGCTGCCAGGGACAGCAGACAGGGTATCCAGTAAAGTAAAAGGAAGGACAGATGCTATTGTGAGACACCCTGCATGACTCCGGATAAGCCTGGGTACAGAGTTCACTCTTCTCAAGAGCAGGGATGATGCCAAGCACTCCTGACAATGATGTAGAGAGCACCTTCAAGCAGCCTCCCTCTTTGCTGGCTGAAAGGAACATTTAAGGTATTTAGCTGTGTTGTCAGTATTGGTGCCTCTGGTGGGTGCCTAAACCCAGTCTGATGACTCCCTGTTTTCACTGTTCAGTTCAGTTACAGACTGACTTACGTACTGGTCTCATTGTCTTTATATCCCTCAAATCAGTCCCAGGCTCAAGTCTCTTCTGAAAGACACCTGCTTTTGGGTACCCGAAGCTGGAAACAAAGCTTCCAGCTTTGATTTTATTTATTGGTGGTTTTGAAATGATGAAAAATTTCCTTTCACATTTTTTGTAAGTAATTTTGAACTAGGATTAAAAAAAAAATCAAAATTGGTTGGACTAAATTTTGCTTCATTTAGGATGAACTATTTTACAATAGCATTACTGTCACAGGATACATGGGCAAAGCTTTGGAAAGATCTTACCAGGATGTGATAAACTCGACAATGCAAATTCAGTGTATACCAACTGATTATTCCCTTTTAAAAAATAAAATCTCAAAACTTTTGCGACACAGGAAACTAGTGAAAGAGGTTTCAAGAAAATAGTTTTTCCCCCTGTCAATGTTTTCCCTAAAAGATACTTTCCAAGGCAAAACAAACCAGCAAGATGCCTACAAGTACTTCCAGAGATAACTTCAAAAGCAACAAACCAATTAGAAAGAAATCCCATTGATAATGAGTCTTCATAAATGCCACCAAGCAGGATTATCACTATGACTTTTCTCTAAGGTCAGATAGCAAAATGGTTTATTGTATTTTTGGTGATGTTGGTTGGATCTCTCTCTCAATGCCTAGCAGATTACAGTCTGACCCAGATGATACTAGTCTAGGAGATCTACAAATTACATTTTTTACAAATTACAGATTTTACCATCTCTTCCTGAACTGTCCCTAAAGCAGAGAAAGGAAAGGCTGGCAGGGAGCCTGCAGTAGTTCCTGCAGTGGAAATTGGCCAAAGGACGCTTGTGCCTCTTTGTCACCTTTGCAAGCTGGTTCTCAGCCACTAGCTGTGGCCCAACTCCCACAGCGCTGGAGGCAGGGACTAGCACCTCTGACAGATCCCCACAGCTCCAGGGACAGGAAGCAGCACCTGTCGGGCTGGGTCCTAGCACTACATTCCTTCCATCAGCATCTGCTCACTCAAGGTGGTGGTCTGGTCCCCCACCTCCCACAGGTTGTTCCTCTCCCTGTCACAGAGCAAGGAAGAGGTGCATGCCCATCCCTTCGAATGGAGCAAGGTAGCATGTGACTCACCTTGATTCCCCAGGGGCATCCTGGAACCCATTCATGGAGCTGAAGCCTCGTTCTGACCACCACTTTGCTGGGTTGTGGTGCTGCTCAGTCACACCACAGAGGTAAATGAGGCGAATTTTGCTCGTGTTCAGTCCACTCCACAAGGGCCGCATGAGTCCCAAGATGCCGTGAGCCATCCTGCTGCTGTGGGCCCCGCTCTCGTGTCTCCTGAGCTGTCCTTTGGTGCAAGGACAGCTTGATTAGGGACTTATACGTGCAGCTGGGGAGGATGGCGGGGGGGAAGGAAAGAAAAAAAAAAAAAGAGTAGGACAGCCTCCCTGGGGGTGGAGGGAAGCAGGAGGGAGGGGAAGCAGGGATTGTGCTTGGATCTTGCTGCAGTCCAGCCCATCAGGGCATGGGAATTGGTTGAAGCCCAGTAACATGTGAAGCATCACTTCCACATGCCAGTTTCCAAGCAATGCTCACTTTGTTCTTACAGACTTCCCTTTTAGGAGCAGGAACTAACTCAAATTTCAGAAGAAATATTCATTTTAATGTCTAATTATACAAGGAGTTGCAAGTTGAAGGCTGGAAGAACAGACAGGCAGGAGTGCTGATGATTGCTGCCTTGAGGAGAGAGGGGCACACTAGTTCCTACACAATAGGGTGAAAGCAAGATACATGTATTCTGCTCTTGACAAGATGGCATCCAGCCATATCACTGCCTTGCCCAATACAGCAGGCTCCCACCTCTAAAATGTGAATATTCACTTACTTCACATGATGGTAGTAAGAAGCAGCCATACTTAACTCATTTACTAAACTCTCTCCTGAAAAGTACCATAAAGGTGCAGATAAGTGTCATTTATTTCATGCTGATAATCCATGCTAGTAAGTTCTGAAGCCTTGCAGAAGAAAACTCCTAATTTATTCCCAGAAACACCGCCATTGGTTTAGTCTACCCTCCTCTACAGGGTAAATCAATATGAAACTGAGGGCCAAAAATACAGCAGCAAAGACAGTTTCAGTTCCTGGTTTCTGTGGAGTTAGGGAACAGCTCCCACCTCTGAAGAGCCTGAATGGTTCCTTCCACCAAATTAATAGCTCACCATTTGGTGAGGATTTGGTAGGATGTCTTTTTGAATCAAGTTTTTTTAATGCAGTAACATATTAGTAGCCAGTATAAGCAAAATAATGTTGATACTGGACTCTCTAATCAGTCTGTATAGGGGAAACACTACAGCATAAGATAGAAAATGTCTGCCTCAACAGACAGACACACACACAGTGGATTCATAGTTCTAAAGATAACCAGAAAGTTTTGGCTTTTTGCCCCAAAATAAAAATTTTCCACCCAAAGCTTTCAGGTTGGCAGAGTTGGAAAGGGGTGCTTAAGCTTTCTGGAAAAAGCATAGAAAACATTAAGGAATACAAGTATTTTCCAAAGCCAGGAGGGAAATGTATTCTTCAGCTCAAAGGCAAGTGTTCAACTATTCCACACCCTTCAGACAGCTCCAGTGGAGACAAATTCATGGGCGATGCATAAAGGGTTAAAAAACAACAGCAAAAAAATAATCCTCTCTTCAGAGGAAAACACATTTCTAAAATCACCTGTCTGCTTCCCTCTGTTCACTTTGCACACAGTAGAGTAGCACACAGAATTACTTCTTTCCGCCTCCCGCTGTTTCCTGAGTGGGCAGTACTGCTCCCACAAGGTAACACACACAGGAGAAACATGCAGGACTTGGCTGTGGAGCAACATGAGCTGAGTTAACGCAGAGTCGTATTTGCAGAGCATCACTGACCAAAGTCTTGCTCCTTTTGCTGAACATGAGTGACACTTCCCAGCTCAATATGTGATAAGCTTGGCCACCAGCAATTACAGCCTCAGAGAACCCCCATGCCAGTCCCTGCTTGTCCTACAAACGTTTTTCAGGTTTTTTTCTGATGCAGGATTTGCCCCTTAGGTTTTGTTCAGGCAAACAGCTTTGGGCACAGGGAGGGTGGGATGAACACTGACTATTGCTAGGATTTTAATCCAAAGTGAGTGCTATCCCCAGTTCACTGAGAGGTGACCATGGGTGTCCCTGAGAGCAGCAGGGTACTGGCAAAATGCCAAAGTAGGGATGCCATGCAGCAGGCATGGGTGCACATCAGATGGCCCAGCCATGCTCAGGATCACTGGGACTTCTCTGCAATCCTACTCCTCAAATGTAAAATGTAAAAATTCCTCATCTCAAATCATTTGCAGAATATCCTTCAAAGGCTTCCCTCCCCACCCTTGCTTGTATCACAGAGGAGAGCTGGCAGTGAGGCCAGCAGTCTGTTTCAGCTGAACACAGCTCTGGCCAGTGTCCTTACTCTGTGGCCACTCATTCTCAGGTCAACTTTTCCAGGTGGTTTGCTCTCTCCTACAAGCTGCCCCAAACACTTCAGACTTCGAAGCCAAATTCTTGAGATCCATCTCACTCCCAAACTTAAAACCACTCTGTGCAGCCTCTGCAGCTGAGAGACTCTGACCAGTTCTGCCTTTGCTTTTCAGGCTTTACAGAGATGCAGCAGACAGCCCAGTTCTGTCTCTCAGTCATTTCCATGGAAAGAAAGCAAAGCTTATTATGAGAGACACAAGGAGAGGGGCCACAGCAGATACAAACCACAAAGCATCTTATCTCTCCCGCAAACCTTGAGTTGAGAGAGACACATTAGATATATGCGCAGCAGTTTCCACAGCAAGGACATTTGTGTGTTTGTCTGGCACTGACTTCTCTCCTTGCCAGGAACTCAGAGCGCAGCAAGTGACAGGTCAATGTCACCTGATGGAAGAGAGGCCAATGCAGAGAGGGAAGTCAGGGAGATGAGATGCAGCAAAGGGGACAACTGCTCCCTAGTAAAAGCAAAACAATTCTGCTGGGGCAGGAGAGAACCAGGCCCTTACAGATTTTGGCTAGTCTTTGAAATACTGAGAAAGGGTAGAAGCAAGACCTCCTTTACAGAGCAAATCATTGTTCATTTACCCAAGGCTACAAAAATAGAAAGCTTTTCAAATAACCACCCCTCCCACAAAAAACCAAACAAACCAACTAAAAGCCCAAACCAAACAACCAACTAAACCAACTAAGCAAAAATACCATTGCTCTGGAAAAAAACCCTCAAAATGTTGCTTCACAGGTCAGCATATATTTTATGAGCAGGCCAGAGCTGAAGAGCTGAAGAGCTGAAGAGCTGAAGAGAACCCTTAGCTCTGTTTCAAATATGGTTTGGCAGAAATAAAGTTCCTAGCAGTGCACACAGAACATTGCCCCCCACCTCTCTGGTTTCTTGCCAGCAGGCTGGAGTCTCTCAGTGCAGTGGCTACACCTGCACTTCCAGTCATGTGTTGGCTGGTAAGGAGTGGGTTTCTAGGTTGAAATACTTAGTCCAATATCTTCTGTACTACACAGCAAACAATTTGGCCCTCCCTCCCCCAGTCTAGGGACTCTCATGCAAATATCCAAAACACCTATGAGCTGCCATTAACTCCACCTCAGCCCCGATTTCTGCACAAAGAAGTAAACACAGTAAGCACTGCCCTAATCCAACCAAAAGTTACACAACACCTTTGCAGCCCTCCACAGCAAGAAGCATACTTGGATTTTTGAGATACCAAACTCAGCTCCTCTGACCACTGTTAGAGTTTCTTGCCAGCAAGCAAAGCTGCCCTGGCTGAGTCACTGCCCATGCTATTCAGGTGTAGACAGAGGCAAGCTCAGGCTGTTCCCATGGGGGAAATCTCAGGGACTATAGTCAGAGCAGTAGGCACACAGACCTGGGAATAACGAAGATTTCCAGAAGGCAGCCTTCATTAATTGGAAAAGCAAGAATATATTACCTCTCCCCTCCTACCAAGCCCACCACCTCACAGATACTCCTGTAGAGAAGCAGATATGGGCTGCTTGCTGACACAGAACTAAAGCACTGAACAAAACTAAAATTCCCCTTTCCCACTGCCACTTAAAAAACCCATCAACCACCTTTCCTGTTCCAGAGCAAGTTGCTAAAAAAGCAAACAGAACAACTTGTACTGGTTTGACTTTTTGCAAGCCCATGAGCCCAGACTGAGATTGCTTCTGCTGCCTCAAAAGAGGTGCACTGAGCACAGACCCGGGACAATGTGCTCACACCAAGTGAGCTCAGGTCACAGATACTGCCTCAGAGGCTGGGGGCTTGGGGAGAAGACTGTAAATGTGCCTCAGTTCTACATCTCTCAAACAAGATTGTTTGCCCCATTCTAATCTTCCCTAGATGTTCAGCAACCTTCTGAGAATGACACAAACAAAAGGAGCAAGAACCATATTCTCACCACAGGAAGCAGAAAGGCAGAAATGCAATCAGAGATGGGCTGACACTGTAACAAGAAAGCACAGTGAATTCACAATAGGGCTTCTGGACAGCAGCCACTTTTGACAATGCAGCTGCTGTCTAGCTGGGTGAAGGCCACTAAGAAGTTACAGTGCCCAAGCCAAGACCTTCACTTGCACATGCTTCTCCTTCAAGCATCCAGTCAAGGGTGCTTCAAAGATGGATGGGAGTGCAATACTGCTGCATGTGGGGTATAGACAGCCTTCACCATAACCTCCCAGCTCAAGAGCGGTTTATTTCACACCCCCTTCAGTCAAACTTGTTGACTCAAGACCAGTCCTGGTCTGCATTTTGTTAAAGGATGATGCACAACCACAGGCTATAGGACTCATAGGAGCTTGTAATTTTAAATTAGCTCTGCTCACCAGAAAGCTGTGTATTAACCTGCTCTGAGCAAGTGCATTCTGACCAGAAGTTGAAGGTACAGTCCCTTCTACAAGCATCCAGTTTTACTTTTTGCAGTTTCAGCACTTCTCTTTCTCTAGTATCTCCTTATTCTTTCCTCCACTTTTCAGTATACCCTCCTTATCCTGACATCTGTCCTGAAAAGCTCCATCTTGAAATTGCTAGCAATTGCTAGAGACCCATCACCTAGAGCTAGATATTCATTTAGGCATTGGACACGGGGACCTGCTCCCTTGTTGTCCTGGGCTGCAGTTTGTATTCTATGATCATCTTCATGAGCTGTTGAAACCAGGTGAGGCAGTGCTCCTCCCTCTGGACTATCTTCTGCGAATGAGTCCATCAGTGCCTTCATAGATAACTCCATCCTGCACTATCTCCGTTTAAATGGCCCATCAGCGCCTTGCCCATGATTCATCATCCCATTGTGAGATGTCCCACCCAGAGGGAGAAACCAAGCATTCCACGCTCAATGTAAGCTGAGATCTCAAACACCAGAGCAGAGCCTTTCCCACTGGATTCCCAGAGGACAAGAGCTACACAACCACCACTGGACTTTCTGAGGAAGACCAGACCTTTTCTACAAGATCACTGCTTCAACAGAACCACTTCAAAGAGAACTGCAGCTACCACCTCACTGGACTGCTACCACCACTCTGCCCGGCAGGGTGCCAGGTTACCCTGACTCTGTCAGGTTAAGCCAGTGTTTCTGTATTATTGTTTTGTTATATATATCTATTAGTAAAAGAACTGTTATTCCTATTCCCCATATCTTTGCCTGAAAGCCCTTGACTTCAAAATCATAGTAATTTGGAGGGAAGGGGGTTGCATCTTCCATTCCAAGGGAGGCTCCTGCCTTCCCTTAACAGACATCTGTCCTTTCAAACCAAGACACTTGTCTACAAGCTGCAGTTAGAACTGCAAACCTGTGAGACAAAAGCCAGCCTCAGCCTAGCATTTCATACATTGAGGCCTTTTTTTACAGAATGCCTTGGGTTGGAAGGCATAAAGATCATCTAGTTCCAATCCCCTGACCATAGGCAAGGATGCCACCCACCAGACCAGACTGTTCAGGGCCTCATCCAACCTGGCCTTGAACATTTCCAGGGATGGGGCATTTTTCTTACAATAGTTATTTTTCTGCAAGAGAGACTTTAACATCACATGTGGCATCAATTTGCATATGGGTATGCAACAGTTATGGGTTGACATCAAACACAGAGGAATTTTGTTCTCTGCCAGTTGTCACATGCTCTGAGACTACATGCCCTGCTATAAGACATTTAAACTATATAGCCAAGATTGAGTTATGCATAGCTGCAAAGCTGGCAGGGAACAGAACAGTCACATTGATGGTATAGGGCAAACAAGTCATGCCTCAGGTGCTCTCTGCTTTCTCAGTGAAGACAGTTTGCTTTTGTAGGTGCTCAAGCAACTGCCATACAACAGCCTACAATTATCATACCTTAGCCTGTACATTGCATTGCCAAGCCTGGGACGCCGGAAAAATGCTTGTGCTTCCCTGCAAGCATATTATCCTGAGCAAGCAACTAATAAACTGTTCATCTACCTAGAGAAATCCCTACAGGACTTCTCTGCATCAAAACAAATCAGAATTTGGAGACCATGCCCTTGCAATTCCCTGCTTTAGAAAGAGCAAACAAGAGGAGGAGGAAGCAGAGTCGTATTTCTGAGGTTACTTTGTCCTACTTGGCATCAGTGCATCTCAGGCCAAATGCATTAGTCTACCAAACAGATTGAGCTCAATGAAAATTTTACTCTACAGAGTTACTTCCTCTTCTCTTTAGAGTTCTTAACAAATTGCACTGTTTAATAAAGCAACATTGCAGAATCTGCAAAAAGACAGTGTTTCTAGTCCCCCAGCCTTCGGAGAGCCTTTTACGCTCTAGTCTGCCTCTGTCCCAGACAAAAGCAGCTGGGCCCCAAACATATGTAGATATAGCCTAAACTGGATCTGAAACATCCCACACAGACTAGCAAATCCAACAGCTGTTTACAAAAATTAGAGGTTAAATGCAAATTTCTGATTCTAAACTACAGAATGCCTTACAACAAACTAGAAGAGTAGCGTGGTGTGGAGTTTTTTTAACAACGTGGTCCTGTACAGAAGCAGCCTTCAGCATTTAATGCTTTGCACTTCATTTCTTCAAAGACAAACTGAATATAGATATACCTAAATGGAGAATTACTAAGCCTCAAGCCTCTAAGGTACTGTCCATTGAGAAGCAAGGGCACTAGAAACAGCAAGAACAGGATTGATCAACCTTTCCAGACCAGTGCAACCTTCGACTAAGGGCTGCTATACCATTAAAGGAGACATGCAATTCCTCCAGTGCCCCTTACTGGGAGGAAGGAACAAAAAATGTCTCACCTGTAGAAACTGGATCCAAGCCATGCCTGGTGAGGATTGCAGAAGCCTCTATGTTTTGTTTATAGAAAAGTTCAGGTCTCTTCCCCAGCACCAGATCTCTGAGCACTAACATGTTTCAATGAAATCTCCACCTTATTCTGCAGTTCAGCAACCATTAGGCAGAGGTTCTGTGAGGCCCCTCTTCACAATCACAAAGAGAGCAGCTGCAAATAAAGATCACACAGTTCATTAGCAGAAAGGTGGCAGCAGCCACTCTTCCACTGCTGAAACTCATCTCAGGACACTGGGAAATAGGTAGAGACAGCCCCAGCAAGGCAGATGTGAAGTAAATTGCACTGGAATCCTCAGTACAAGTTGATGGTAGGACAGATTTGCCAGGGTGTTGGTGCAAGCAGCAGCACCAAGGCCCAGCGACCATCTCCACACTAACCTGGATGCACACGGGCCTGGGCATGGCACAGCAGGCACTCATCCACAGCACCTCCTCCCCCTCCATCTGGCCAGTCCACATGCAAGTTGAACATTTATACTCAGTGTCTCCACAGAGAAGTGTCAGTTCCAGTACTGGCTCCAGCTGGACAGCTGGAGGGGCTAGGGAGGGGGAAAGGGTTGTTGTTGAGCCAGTTTCTTTTCAGGATGCAAGTAAGATCTCCCTATTTGAGAGAGAGCCACCAGGCTGAGCTCTGGGCACCACAAGACAGACCTGCTCAGCTATGAGACACAGCACTGGACTTAAAGCAAACCTTAAGAAACCAGCCAGACACAATCTGCTGAATTTCTCTGAACTTTATTGGCACTTTAGGAAGAACAAGGTATGGATTTTAACAACTCCTCTGAACAGGAAAAACATGTCTTAATCAAGGTTCTCGCTGCAGATAAGCACATGGACCCATGAATTACTCCACAACCTTAAGGAATTGATGTTTTATTATAATCCAGTAAAACAAATGGTCAAAAACCTTCAACATAATTTACAGCAACAAAAAATAAAACAAGAAAAAATAAGCCAGGCAAACATTTGATAAAGTACTTCCCTCCCCCCACCCTCAAGAGGAGTAGTTATCCAATTAAACTGGAACCTGAAGAGGAAGAACAATTCACTGTATTCTAACAAATAAAAAATGTGTCTACAAATCTCACCATAATACTGAAAGCTTCTTACATTAGTTTTCTTGCAAAATATCATCTTTATTACACAGTATACATTTCCAAGGGAAGGAGGACCATAAACATACCCTCCATCCCTTGACTAATATTTTCTAATTGTGCATAGCTAGAAATATTGAAATCAAATATCATTAGATACCACTGGAATATAATACTGGTTAAAAAGAAGGCAGGGCTGAAACAACTACAAAGAGTTAGGTGGACTCACTGGCACAAGCCGTTCTATTCCTATATTAGACCATGTGGAATTAGAACGTTTAAAAAACTGTATAAACAGAAGTCATGCCAACATCATAATACGCGAGAGCTCAGCAGTGTTGTGTGACCCATCAAAGCAGAAAAGGTTTACTGGGTTTATTATTTGAACACATATTCCAGGCACCATACATCAGCTTGTTAGGAAATTATTAAAATGTTAGATAGGCTTCTCTCCCCTCAAATGCATCAATAGTTGCCACGGACAGAGCAAAGTGCTGAGAATCAGCTTTAAAGCACCAAAACAGAAGTTTAAAGGTTGTCTGTTCCCCAGTAACGAGACTCACACAGAGCCAATGCCAATCACCTTCATACAGAAATAAGCAAATATGCGCTGACAAATTTAACCGCAATCTTTCATTTGTGACTTTCATAGTACTGAGGCATATTTTTCTTGGCCAATAAAAAGCTTGCCATGTCATGTGCCCCCCAAAAGCACTCTGTGTCCAGGGGAGAGAAGGAGGCTCCCACATGACACACCTGGATGTTTAAGAGCATAACTTAGCATGTTGCTTCTAATAGAGGTTGGCTGGTATTTGTATGAATCACCACACAGACTTGCATTGCTTTCAAAAAATAAAGTAACACAGCACTGGTGAGGTTGTTTCCAGCCACCCAAGGAATTCTTGGGGAAATACTGCAGTTTGTTAACACTATGGTGAACATTTCTTTTTTGGCACAGTCCTCCTTTGCCCTTTTTCATACATCAGGGAGCTGAAAATGCTCCAGTTTTCAGATGTTTTCCCTCTATCACCATTTCCAGTAACATCGTACAAAGGGAGAATCAACAAAACTGAGCAAGTGACAAAATTTGGGATTATGCTAGGCAAGAAAATAAATCCCAGGCTAGCCTAATGACTTCCTATAGGGACAGGCTAATCCAAGGAGGGCAAAACAAAGGAGGACTTCACTTTAGGTGGAACCCATTTTTAAGATGATGTTCCTGAAGCAGATCCTTTTATGAGGGATCAAGGCAACATCCAATTCAACCCTGAGCATACATGGCTATTTCGTCCACAGAAATGGCAGGGAGGATTCTGGGTAGCTACAGCATGGACAACTTGGATGACAGGAGGTTGTGGTTATTACAATAACTGGCACAAGCAGCTCTCAGGACCAGTCTCATAACCATTTGTATCCCATTTCTAAGAGAAAGCCTTCTGTTCTCAAAGCTACAAAAGGCCAAAGCATTCTTCTGGGGAAGGAAAAGCACTTGAGCCAGGGATGTGGCAGACTGCTAGTGAGGATTAAGAAAGCAATTGGACAAGTGTCTCAGGATCCTCTCCCCTCAAATGCTGCTTGAAGCCAGGAAGACAGATGCAGTCTTGTACATGACCCAGGTAAGGGAGTAGTTTTTGGTCCCCAGCTGCTGATCACTTTTTATGATTGCATCTAGTTTAAACTTAAGGTATCTGAGCTACAGTAGATCTATACACAGTCATAAGGCACCAACGACTATGTGCTAAAAAGGCCTCTTACGGAAAAACCTGAAATCTTGTTCACATAACTAGAAAAGTATCTGCTCAGCAAGGGAAAATACAGCTACAGGAATTTTTAGTCTTTTACATTTCTGCCTCCCACTTTAGGTTTTCATTGCAAAAACCAAAAGGAAGGCAGTGTACTTTAGCTATCTCTGCCTCACTGGTTATATTCAAGTCAGACAAATGATAGTGAACAAAGCCATTGACCAGAGACAAAACCTCTGGAAAGCAGGGAATTTGATGCTTCAAACCACACTGTATCAGTAGAAATACTCCAAAGGCCTCCTCATGATTAGGAAATTCAAAGCTCCATCATTAAACAACAAAAGGTAACACCAGCAGGAACACCACAGAATCTGTTTGGTCTGCTTATTTTTGTAGGACAAAAGCTTTGGTCTTTTAGAGAGAAAGTCCATATTTTACCTTAACTCCTTCTTCCTAAGCTCCAGTCTCCCCTTTTTAACTACATGATTCAGACTCTGTGTTAAGTCAGAATTTCAGACCCTGGCTACTAAGCTTAATCCTGAAGCTTACACAGGTTAGTAGGAAGGCACAGTGTCAGACTGTCAGCTCTTGACTGTACATAATGTAGTACAAGTATCTGCTGGTCTCCCCACACAATGGGAGAAGACACAGCCACCTCAGTGGGCAATACCAAACCCAACACGGTGAGACTTTACCCCAAGCCAAATAACTACAGATTTGTCCCAATACTGTTTGCTTTCCCAAGCCACGCCAGGCAGACGTAATTACTGTTTTTTCTTCTGTCACTTAACTCCAGCATTTGCCCAAAACTTGGTAAATAAGACCATGGTCACTCTTCTGTAGTGGTTCCAGCATAGCACAATTATGAGTGAATGACGGGAGAGGATGGGAAAGAGGGGAGAAGAGAGTGCAGGGCAGCAGGTGCAGGGGAGAGTTTACATGGACTCGAACTCGTCAATGCGCTGCTTGGTGTTACCCTGCCGAATCTGACGGAGGGTCTTGTACTTGTCTCGGCCTAGACGCATGTTCTCAGCATGGATCATATCATTTGCCGTCTTCTTGGTTTCATCCCGAGCATTTGCCAGCTCTGAGGAAAGAGCCTTTGGAGGAGGGGAAACAGACAGCAACAGGTTAGTACATGCCAGAGATTCAAAGCTGGACAAGGAAATTTTCCTGCTGATCCTCCTAAAGATTTAGTATCTATAGAGACAGGAAACAGACAAGCCTCAGTGTATTCTTCTGGGAAACCTGCTCTAGCTGACCTTGCTTGAGCAAGGAAGTGGGATTAGATGATCTTATGGAGGCCCCTCCAACCTAAACAGATCTATGGTTTTGTGGAAGTTGTTAATATTTCTCCCTAACATTTGAAGGTAGAAAACATCAGGCTATCACCGTATTTATCTAGCACAGTTAAGAAAGATTGTCTCCAATGTCTGTACTTTAAAAGAATGGCCATTTAGAGGGATCCCTGAGGATAACAGGAGCATCTTGCAGAATTTGAGGAATTACTAGCTTTCTACCAGAAAAGAAACTTGTTGCAGAAGATAAAATGCACCTCTACCCTTCTGTCTGTGTGTATCCACCACAGTAAAATGCAGAATGAGCAAAGCCTGGTGCAAGTCAGGCAGCACAACTAAATGCTTGGAACTGAACACTGAAACACTGGAGTTCCTTACAAGAAGATGCAGTACTGCTGTCTCTGCTGAGCCCTGGTGGGCTACTCCCAGGGTTTTGCAATGCAACCCAGACTCAACAGTTAGAGACAGCTTCTTGATAGGAATCAGACCAATTTCTTCAATTCATTGCAGCCAGGGCTATGAGCAGCTGTCATACTCACACAAAGCACGCTACATCTGACAGACGCTGCTTGTTGGCACTGCTTCAAAATACTTCACTACTTTCAGTAAAATGGAAGTCAAGTGGCAGGAGACAAGATCTGCCTCTCCACTCAGTGGTTAAGCAGCCATCTGGCAAGATCATGATCATCTCTCTCTTTCCTGCTTCTCCCCTCATTTTTAAAATAACAGTAATACCTTCCAGCTGCAATAAATACTGAGAAAAGTAGAAGCAGCACCCAGACATACACACACACACACACACTCTGCTGCAAACTTCTTACCTTCAAGTGTTTCTGGACCCGCTCATTCTTCTCTGCTTCAGTGGTGCGCTCCTCCTCACTGCGGTCCTTGATGGTGGCCTCTGATCGTAATTCAGCACTGGCTTCTGCCGCATTCTCATCCTGCTCATCATCATGCTCATTCTCAGAGTGCATGGGTTCAGTGACATGAGGGGTGCTCATGGCAGTCTTCAACTCCTCTTTGGTCTTCTCTAGGTCCTCCTGCACCCTCTGTGCCTGCAGTAGGATATGCCACAGTGAGTCAGTCAGTATAATCCTGAGTGCCTGAGACTTCTCACAGAAGCACCATTTGGTGCTTGTTACAGGAAACCTTGCACCTCCCATGGTGTATATTCCAAAGCTACTCAGCCACCATCATTTGCAAAATTCCCTGCTGGATAACACTTCAGAGATTTGAGAAATGGCTGCAGTTAATGGAAAATGTGCTACAGGCCTAATTAGTCAAAAATTCCTACATGGAGTTAGAATAAGTCACCCATTCCATGGAGAAAGCCAAAGCTGCGTATTTACAACAGCATCAAGCTTGCAGGAGTTGAGTCTAGTGTAGAATCTAGTGCAGGAGTTTAGGTTACAAACCAGAATAAAGAGCAATTCCACAAAAAGTATGCCATTTGCTCAGATTCTGCTTTACCTTATGCTGCCACTCCTGTGCCTCGCTCTCTTTCTTCTGCCTGGCCAACTCCAGCTGCGTGATCCTAGCTGTGAGTTCTGCCATCTCAGCAGCCTGCAGAAGAAAGGCTTTTAGTGGAAACAAAACCCAGGGTACTTGCTAAATGAAGCATTTTGTCTAAGTCCTGAGTGAAAACACATATTTTCAGTAAGAAGAAAGCCTTCCTGTTAAATTCAGTTCCACCAATACCTTCATGATGAACGAGAAAAGGAAGCAAAAAAAGTTTTGCATTTAATTGTGGGTTGGGGTTTCGTTTGGTTGTTGGGTTGGTTCTTTTTCCTTCTCCCCAAAACAGAGCTACAAAATTCAGTTCTTTGAATCCAAACCAGGGAAAGCAACACTCCTCTCATTATCACACACAAAAAAGGGCAAAAAGCAGAACAAATCTACTGTACAAATACGCTTGTATTTACATATATGTTCATCTACTTGAGGCTAAAAATTAAAGAACTTATGAATATAGTGCTTCCTCACTATATTCATAGCCTGGTTTGCTTCAAAAGCTTAGATGTTGCCCCTTTCACTATTTTCCCCACTTGATTTTTAGTTCACCAACTTACCAACTGTTCCTGGGTCTTTTGTTGATCGTGGGATGCTCTCAATAGGGCCTCCTTTGCCTCTTCTGCTTCTCTACGTTCCTTAGCTAGTTTCTCTGCTTCCTCCTGAGCTCGTTTTCTCTCCTGTTCCAGCTCCAGAGCTCTGCGGGTCTGTTCTTCCAATTCTGAAAAATAGGGGAGCACATTTCAAGACAGATCAAGTAAAGATTGGCAGTAGAAGAGGAAACTGCCTGGATAAGGGTTTTCCTACAGAGGGACAGGTAAAGGAGGGACACAAGCAACTGTCCCCTTTCCTCTCCTTCACATTTTACCTGGAGCTGAAGACTAAAAGTCAGGGCTACCCCCAGTGGATTTGTGGGGAAGCACCCATCCCAGAATTACATACCTAAGGGCAGAGAAGCATCTAGTATTTTGCTTGGGCAACACCACACTAACTCTAGCCAAGCAATTAGATAGTAAATCACCACAGCAATGGCTGGTGTGCTGCCTGCTACACTTTTTGACTCCTTCCTCTACAGATACGCTGGGACAACGCTTCCAGCCAGCGCAGGAACAATGACAAAATACTTCCACTGCCAAGAGAGACATCTTGGCGGTTACCCATTTCTTTAATGCAAATCTTTTTTCAGCAGCTGCATATGGAGGGCTTACATTCAGCTTCAGGAGGCTAAACCAGGGCCCTAACACCAGTTAGCACACAATACCGGAGAGACAAATTACTCAGAGATGCTCATAGCTTTAGTATTTGGACCTTTTTCACTCAGACTATTCATCGCCTAAGGAAACACTGAAAGATTTCCTATTACCTTGCTGAGCTTTCTTGGTTTGCTCCTCAATTTGCTTGAGTCTCTCCATCAGCTCCTCCTTCTCACGCTCAATCTTCTCCTTCTCCTTTTCTGCCAACTCCCTCTTCTTCTTCTCATTCTCCAGCAGGGCTCTGATGAAAGGAAGTCACAATGCAATTTCAAATCAACTATCACCCAGATTGGAGCACTTCATAGCAAACAAACAAAAAGAGCACACACAAGATGTGCCCTACAACACCCAGATAATGAGCTTTACTCCAGACATAACCCTTTATAGAGGCACAAATTTAAA
>WEIT01020584.1:282-20400 GCA_013389985.1 Dryoscopus gambensis
TATATAACAAATGTGTATATAATAGTACATAACAAATATAACAAATCCCACCTGAACTATGTGGGTTCTGTTCTGAGGACTAAACATTTAGTCCTACCCACTCTACTCTGTCTTTTGAGCAAGGCTTCATCCCTGGCAGGTCTTCTGTCTTATGTCATGGAACCTTAGTTTTCTTAAAAACCTTTGGGGTGGAATTTTGTTGAAAGTCTTGGAAATCCCAGTAAATTCAATCAACTGTCATCCATTCCTTTGAAGAAATACAGTAATAATGCACATTCAAACTTAAAAACAAAGACATGTTGACTTTATTATCATCTTAACTTACTCTCTGCTCTTACTATTAAGTATTTAATTGTTTGTTAAATTGTCTGGCAGAGAGTTACAGCTTTCTATTCTGTAGTTCACTGTATCTTTTCAGAATTTTTTTGTTTTAAGTTGGAAATTATTATCACTCTGTTGTGCCTACTAAGGCAATTTTTAAACTAGAGGTGATGGACACCACTAGGAGCGTGTTACTTCTCTTCATTAATGATAAGGCCACAACAATCACAGTGAGTTCTAGTGCTGGCTTGTGGTTGCTGAGGGCTATTTATTTTTTAACATTCAAAGGTAACAGGAGCAAATCTCATGGCAACTTTGTCTCACTAATGTTTAGTTTCTAAACATTTCAGATGGCTTTCATCTAAATATGTTTTGGAACATCTGAATATGAAAATATGTTCATATCTCAAGACTATGAGATGCAAAGCGTTTGAAGTTAGATTAAACTTTTCTCTTAAGACATGGAAATGCATGGATTGACGCTTAACACAAGTCAGAGAAAGTAGGAAACCTCCACCGGGTAATGATTTTCATCTGAATTTTGTTGTGAGGTATTTCCTGGAAGTTATTTTCCAGTCGAATACTTGGATTGAATAAAAGTGGAAAATGTCACCATTATAGATTTTCCAGCATTTTCAGTCTGAACTCATTAAATTTGATTTTAAAACATTCTTTGAGCAGTTGCTTTCCTAAGCCAATTTTTATTCATCTTCCTTACTAATATTTTAACCATCTTCCAAGCCTTACAGTGTACTTTCTCACCAAGTCAGAGGTCATATTTTCTATTGGGCATCAGGGCCCATAACTTCACAATGTACTTACATAAATCTGCTTGATTTATAACTGTTTTGATCTTTGAAGTTTTTACCAAGCAGAATCTTTTAAAAAATGAGATTGTTTACATTTGAGTTTTATTCAACCTGTGTGGTACTGGCAGAAGCACAAATGCACATTTTTGGCAGAGCCTCTGCCTTCAACTTTTTCCTTGACTCAGTCTTTCCATTCTTACGCTGCTATGAGCTCAAGTGTGTTTCACTTGTGTATTTAATTCCAGTGTTCTGTGCTTAAATTTAATAGACCAGGTGTTGAATTTTGTAGGAAAACTTATAGCAAATGATATGAAAGATGGAGATAATGTGTGATTTCTACTTAAACAACAGCAGTATAATGAAGTATGCTTTGTAAGGCTGACTACATACCAACTTTTATGGTCACTTGCTCCCAAAACTGTGCAATTTAGATTATTTTCCCTTTCCTGTGAGGTCTTTCATTTTAAATAATGAGGTAAAATGGCTTCAGAACTTTCCTTTGTCTAGGTCAGATACCAGTTCCATAGTTCAGCTTTTTTTTTTGATCCTTAAAATGTGCTCTATGCTTGCCATGTTCAAGGCACACAGATTCTTCCATGGAATTATGGCATAACTATATTTACAAGCTCATGGAGTTCATAAACCAAAATAGTTGGTGGTGTCAAAAGGGACAGCATATACCTTTTCCTCTGAAGTAGAGAGTGAACTTCCTCTCTCTTTTGACTCTGCCTTTGGAAGGGGAGGGGGTGTTAGTTCCTCCTGTAAAAGTTAAATTTCTTCTTTCAAGGACTTGAAAGGGTTCAGGTTGGGGTGAAGCTCCATTTCTTGTGCAGACTCCTGTTCATGTCCAGCTTTTCCTCATTTTGTAGATAATAAATTTCAATTAGAACATTTTGCCTCCTCTACTAGATGCATATAGCAACATAACTTTTGGAGATTCAAGTCCTTGTTATATATACCATGGGAAAACTGGGTGCAACATGATGCAGTTACCCAGACAAAACATCCCGAATTCTCCTTCTTAAAAGTAGTGGCAGTAACTGAGGAGGAGTCTGCCCTTCAGTATTAAAACTGAAGCAAAGGTATTCATGTTTCAGAGTTTGCATTTATTTTGTGGATTTTTAAAATCATCCATAAAATGCTGTGGATGCTTGTGTTAGTCAGGACTGTAACTTTTACTTTTCTTCCTGATGAATAATTAACACACTGATATCAATATGGCCTAAAAATAATTACATTTCTGCAAAGAGTCTGAAATATTGATGATCTGCAATTAACATAGCTGATTTTGATTTTTCAGAACCTGTTCAGCAGTGATTGGTGTGAAGGGTCTAGTTACCCAAAAATTTGTATGGAGAAGGTTTCCAGGGAAAAGTTTGTATTCAGAGTATTCTCAAATTATGTAAGCAGTGATTATGAGTTTGTTATGGATAAAATGTTTTATGTTGGAAACACTCTTTAAGCATTGTGTTATCAATCAGGAAAGAAAAAGAAGTAATACTGTTAGAATCCCTTTACGGAATGGGAGCCTAAGTGGGAAGATACTTCGGGGTAGAAAATGATTTTGTGATGTATTTGTGACATATTTGTTCTCAAACTGCTTGCCCATTTTGTTATGCTGTACTGCATGTACATCTTTAGGAGAAACTTACTGTACCAGCCAATATTTTATCACATGAACATTTCCAGGAACACAGACGGAGGTAAGGCAGAGTGTTAATGTTCGATATGTGATACAGTAAATTTGTACATCGGTGTTTGGTCCTGTAGGAGAAGGTGAAGTAAATGAAACCAGACAGAGCATGGTTCTAGGTCAGTCATCATGGGAGACCCATGTAAGGCTGTGGGTCACTTTTCAGATCCCACCCTTCATCTTTGGCCAGGCAGGTTCAGTCTGATAGAAACCATGGCTTCATTTGTATGCGTAAGAGTAGATGATCAGTTATAATTACTCTGATACTGTGGTGGGTGTGCAGTTTAGGAGTTCTCTACTTTGAGTGAACAAAGTTGAAGGTTCAGTGAGACTACCTGTGCTTTAACTAGGGGATATGCTCAGAGAGTTGCAGTCTGTGACTGATACCTGCTTGTACCAAGAATAAACCTTCAGCAGGTTTAAAACTGACATTTCTGCAACACGTCCTAACTGCTTAAATAAACTTAAATAGTTTACTGGTGAAAACCTACTTCTGAACAACAATCTCTGCTTGGTATTAGTTGTGTGCCAAATTTAAAGCAGAATTTTTTCAGTGCCTTAGGTATTGCCTCAGGTGTTTTAAAGGTAGTTTGCTCTGATGTGTCTTGCAATGCAGTGTAGCTCAAGAGTAAATTCAAGCCCATTCTCATGAAGTCATACCAAATCCTTGTTTAAAAGTTATATTGAAACTGACAGTACTGCTTCTATGCCCTCTACACTCTTCTTATGAAAAATAATTTAAACTAGGATTTCTCTAGAAGAAATAGCATGGGGAGTTAATTTTTTATGGAATTATATGTTTTCTGAATGTGCTGTTTCTAAATCTTTTGGAGAGGAGATGAGTCTTTGTTTATAAAGCTTCAAAATGTTTTGGGGTGATTTACTGCACTCTGAAGTTCCATTAAGCATGTTTTTTTGTATGTCAGAATTCCACTTACTAAAGTTTTCTCCAAACCCAATTTTAAGTAATTAGCTGTTACTAAATAAGAGTTAACCATGCGTTTACATACCGTTGATGTAAGATTTTGCTGATTAACTTACCAGTGACTCTTACTGGCATGTCACTTTTTCAGATTTTACTTAAATTTTGAAATAAATAGAAATTTTGAACAAGGTAACAGTTATCTGTACGTGCAGCCTCTTAGCTATTTAACATTCTACTAAAACTTAGGTGACTTGTTTGCAGTTATACTTTAGGTTTTTTCCCCTGATGATAGAGAAAAGTGCATTTTACTGCCTAGAATCATCCGACAAATGTTAATTATGATCTTTCTAGAGCTTATTGAATAATTGGCCTAGTGAACTCAGACAATTTCCTCATTTTCCTTAATTCCTTATCTGACTGATCAAAGTTTGTTACAAGGTACCTTGCCACCCCACTTTTTCAGGCATGAATTGGAAAAACATCTTTCTATGCTAAACAATATAATCTCTTTGCTGAAATAGTTTGTCCCAAGAGTGAGAGTGGGGATGAAATGTAGTGGTGTAAGAAAATAGCTGCTGAAAGTTTTCATAGTCAGGCTGTGCATCAGACTCCGCAGTAGCAAAGGTAAGTTGCTAGTTCTGTCAGCTGCACTGCTGCTTTTGTTGTTAACAGGGTTTGCATTTCTAGTGGAAGGGCCAGCGTGGTTTCATATGCTAGCAGCCCCTTGTAGGCGTGTCTGTAACAGCTTGAAACTGATGTTTCTAAAAAAAGTGGATTTTAATGTCCAGTGCTGAACAAAACCAGTGGCTAATAATATTTCTTCTTCTTCATGCATAGAAAAATAGGAATTAAGTGACAGAAAAAATAATCATTCAGCTTCTTCATTCTACATGCAAGATTATTCCTTTAAGCAAACATTGTTGTGTTTGCCTTCCTTTTGTATTGGTTTTAGTAACTTTTTCCATCTTGCCTACATGACTTGATAAAGCTCATCTGAAACATGTATTTGTGCTGTACACCCATCTAATTCAGCTTTTCACTGCTTGGCAAACATTGTTATGTAATTAACTCTGTATATTTTTCCTCTTCTAATTCTTTATGGTATAAATTAGGCCATTCTCCCCTTCTATTCAGCAACGGCATATTTTGTACTAATTGATATTACAGCATTAAGAGAAACCTCTTGGATACTCACTGGCTCTGTGCCTAATTACCACCTATATATTCTTGATGAAGTGGGATGTGAGCAACATCTTTTGAACACATATAGAAATGTTCCGGGTTAATATTGAAAAGCAACGGTCCTAATCACAGTAACATACTTCTTTTCTTTGTAAGTCAGGATCTTTCTTCATGTTGTCTTTTGAAAATAATGTTCACTCTTGCCTCAAATCAAAGACCACCACAAACTAAAGTGCTACAACAAGGCAGAGCTAAGGTGTTGGGGCTCTCCCCCACTACTTCCCCTGGGGGGAGGGGGCCCTGCGGTGGAAACATGTCCAGATCACAGGGTTTCCCCCTGCTCCCTGGTCGCATGTACCCAAATTCTATGTTCCTATTGGTCCCAAATGTTCCCCCCGCCCCGAGAACTTTTTGGATGTCCCATGATTCTGCAGTCTTGGGGCACACTCGTAGCCATGCAGGCAGAAAATAAAACATCTCTTCGAAACATCTACCCAAAAGAGGATTCCCTTATTCTTTCCAGGGGCCCTGCTGTCTCTGGGAAGGTTGAAGGGATACCCCACTGCACCATTAAGGTAACTTTTTCTTTATGGAAAAAGAGAGTGGGAAATTTATTCTAAAATAAGAATTTTTTCTTAAAATCTGTGAAGCACTGTTGAAACCATCAAGGGTTGGTTTTGTTTAGGTTTTTTTTTCAAAGATTCTGTATCAATATTCCATTTTGCTGGAAGCAGTACAGCTGTGTTTAAGAGAGTACTTGCCAGTATAATTAAGGATATGAAGGATCAAATTCACTTGGGATGGGAGCATTGGTCAGAGGGCCTTGGAGTGCTAATTTATAGCATAAGCTTGCACCAAATTGTGCCAAAATGGGAATCATACTCAGTGCCCGCCCTAAAACATTTCTAAATCATTTGAGGCAGCATCAGTTTAGTATGAAATGGAATGTTTGCACATGGTTCTTGACATTGTTTCCATACTGAAGTGCGGCAACAAGTTTAATTTTAATCCTAGGGCAAGTGTTTTGTAGAAAAAGACGTCTGTATCCTGATAATGGTGCAACTGTTGTCTCCTTGCTGATGCTTTTCAGCCAAAAAACACAGGCATTCAAGTGTACAGGCAAAAGTGATGTTATTGAGGAGAAGCACTAGAAACTTTAATGGTTTTTAACTGAAGGGGAGTTTTTTGTGTTAAATAAAATTTTTTTTATTTACTCATGAGGTGGTGAAACACTGGCAAGGTTTGCGCAGAACCCGGAATCATTCACAGTGAGGTTGGACAGGGCTCTGAGCAATCTGATCTAGTTGGAGATGTCCTGATTCATTGCAGGGGGGTCGGATTAGATGACCTTTAGAGGTGCCTCGCATTCAAACCATGCTGTGATCCTATGATTGTGTACTTTGGAATTGGCCTTAGATAGTACACTCCAATGGTACTGGTCCAATGGCTCTTTTTGTTCCTATGATTTTATCATTGGTAGCAGCATGATTATTATTTCTACAAGCTTTAGTAAGCACCGTAAGTTGATATCCTTACAAGTTGTATTTACTCTAAATTCATGTTTTCTGTAGGATTTGACTTTATTTGGTAATCAAGGTAAGTACAAGGTTAATGTAAAACTGAACAAAAACTTTCCACTTAAAAATAGGATGCCTTTTTGGAGTATCATTAGGAAAACCTCTCTTGGCTATGCATAGAGGTGGTTCTCCAATTAAGAAAGGAACGTTTTTATCTGTATAATTTTCTCAGCAGATGAAAGTGGGTTTACTCTATGCAGTGTGTTTTGAGCTATGTGATTTGTTCACTTACTTACCAAATACTTGTAGCCTGTCCTAACACTGTGCTTTGTGAAAAATGAGCAATATCTTGGTTTTATATGCATTAGGCATGCATCCTTATGGATCTGATGAACTCCTCCTTCTATGCAGCCACTATAAAGTGTCTTAGCTTCTGTCCATTCACAGGGAGCCTTGATAGAGTTCCTGCTAGGGAAGACTCTGTCCAGTGAGCTAAGGTGGGATTGGAAGCTACAGTAAAGGAATTAAATTTAATTTTAAAATCTTCTTTCCCACTTTTCTTTGATGAGGAAGACAAGCTGCATCCTGGTAGGGAGAGTCAAATATTTTTTGAGGAAATATTTGGAATAGGAGTATTTTTTACTCTTTTCTTGTGAGACAATGCTTTCAGGCACATGATGTAATTTTGGGGGTTGTCCTGTGAGTTGGACTCAGCGAACCTTGTGGGTTCCTTCCAACTGAGGATATTATATGATTTGATGATTAATCCAGATTTTGCCAAGTGATTCAGCTCTATAAATGTTCTCTCTTGTAGACACTAGTTGATGCTAGTGAAAGCTACAGCTCTGAAATTTGGAGACATTCCTCTGTATTCGTCATGGATTATTGTTCCTGGGTTTCAGCTTTCTTTATGGCTGTCCTTTCCACAAAGACTTTGAACAGCCCCCACATAGGCTTTGGCATTTTTTCCCAGGGAATGTACACTGCAGCCAATTGCTCCCATTTGGTGGTGGTGTACAACGTGTTTTAGTTGCAATGGGGTTTTCATGTGTTCATAACCACCCTCAGCTTGGGCACCTGGTGTCAAGAAGAGAGAATAAGGCGTAAAGAGGTATTTTAGTGGGAGAGGGAGAAAAAAGGCAAGACAGAACGGTACACTGCCGGACAGAGAAATAAAAAAGACTGGGAGCAGGGCAGCAGCAATGAACTTGGCTTTATAGCATGGGTGGAATAGACAGTGGAGACCATGGTAATTTTACCAGTCTTGGTAGTTTGTCACACTTGTTAGTGCTGTTCCCAATGGGTCTTGTGGGGCAAAAAGTGAATAATCATACGCTATTGAAATACTTCATGCAAAAAGATCCTGAAATAGTCTGCACAGAAGCTTCTTAATTATTTGAGTTTCGACATTTGAGTTAACCTTTGTATTTTAAAATTGAAAATTGATACAGTGAACAGTTTATTTCCTCTCAAAAAGTGTCTAATGTAACATTAATTATAAGTTGGCTCGAATGTAGACCACAGCCCACAGCTCTTCCACTGAGAACAGGAAAAGCATTGCAATAACCACGTCATCTCTGAAAGAGGGAAGGCTCTTCTACTCCTACTGACAGAATCTGGAAACTCTATCAATAGGTACTTCATAAATATAGATGAAAATACCACTCACATTTTTAATCTTTCTAGAAGATCTAAAGCATTTAAATTTAAATTTGCAGTTCAGATGATGTATCCCCACTTGGCAACTGTAAAATAGGTCTTCTTTTTAATATTCGCTCCAGGGATATAGTGAGCAAAATAAGATTAAAGATACGATATTAAAATAACATAAGATGTTTCTGAGGCTTGTGCTTTGTAGGCATGTTTGGAAATATTTGCTCTAATCTACTGAGACAATGTTTTGCTACATATGAAAGATATCTTGAATATGTGATTTAGGACAATGAGCATGCATTTTACATAAACATGTTTTATCCAGTAAAGTATTGTCTTGAATTGATGAGTTTATTATCATGGCAATAATATAGAACATAGTAAAAAGATAATACAGGAGGAGAAAGCCAGAAGGATTAATCACGGCAGTCCAGAGGTGAGTTATTTTAAATACCAATGAGTAATTATTTGATATACCAATGAAGTTTTATAATGCAGACTGGATTTTTAACTGACTGAGTATAAAAAAGTGTTGATTTGCAATCCCTGCAGCATAAATAGTACATTTCTTCATCAATCAGCAATACTTTTATTACTATAATTGTAGTCAGAGGCAGTATGATTTTAGGCATCTTTATCCAGATGATAATTATGTATTTATTACTCAAGTTTCTAATATTTATTTTGAAACAAGACATTCCTAAACATGCTCATCCGTGCAGGAACACTCAAGGCCTACCAGGAGTTACAAATGCACCATATGTTGAAACATGGTGTGCTAATATTCTTAACGGTATCTCTTCATCATGGTGTAGAGGAGGCTAAAGTGGGAGCAACTACAAAACTGTTCTTGTTTGCTCACTCCATCAGATATAAATAGAAGTACCAGCGATGCAGATTATGTTCTATATGAAAGATTATTCCATCTTTCCCACTTTCTAGAGATTAGCAGCGTCTTTCAGTAGAGAAGCAACTAGGATGCAGTGTTTTTAGTATAAGCAGCGAGGAACAGTGAGCTGTAGTAAAATTCAAGTAGCAGAAAGGAGTTTTAAAAGTCAGAAAATAAGTGTTCTCTGCAAAATTCCTGTGAAATTGGCCTACCGCAGTTCTTAATTTCTGTGCTTTTCTCCACCCTGGAATTGACATCAGTATCAAGTTAGCAAATACTTAGTGGCTTCAGCTGAAGCATTTTAGCTGGGCTGCTCTCGTTGAAAACACCATGCAATGATGAATAGCAGTTTTTGAAAATGAAGTGCAGTTAATTCATAAATCTCCACACAGAAACCCTCTTTCAGACGTATAGTAGCCCCGGGGCCGGTATCTGCGGAGGAGTGGAATGCGTATGGATTCACAGCTTCACTTCACAAGTTTTTAGTGTGATTCCACATTTTTCTCCCACAGAATTTTACGTCTTTTAAGTCTTTTGTGTCTTAGAGTTTTTGAACTGTTTATGCTATTAGTTTTTTCTTTCCACACCCTGTGATAGGTGAATAGTTTTCTGTGTAGATCTTCATAAATACTATTGCAATTATTAATGCTTTCATTGTAAGTGAACATTATTTATGAGATACTTGTAGAGTGATTTATCTCTTTTCAAGCATCAACAAGCTATCAGGTTTAGAAATAAGCATATTTATATTCATTTCTCTGCATCTGTGATTGATGACATGACTACTGATGCTATGCTTAGTGTGGGGGAACACATTCTAGGGAATGCTGTGTCTGGCCAGATCTGGAGATATGGATCTTAGTCTCTCTGTCATCTTTAGTAAGAAGATCTGGGAGGAATGAACATACAGGATCAGATTTGAGAGACAGAAAACGTGATGAGGAATTCTCCATCATGAGCTTGGAATAGAGGAAACATTCAGCCTCACTCTCAGCTTTTAGGCTGAATAGTGGGGGTTTGGTTTCTTTTTTGTTTTGTTTTGCCCTTTTTTTTTTCACCTTGTAAGATTTTGATTTATTTCATTCCTTTGATATTCCAGAATTATGGTGCTAAACCACTTATTTTAAAATATGTTCTCTTCGTGGAATGCAAATTAATTATGCAGTATTTCAGAATTTNGGGAACACATTCTAGGGAATGCTGTGTCTGGCCAGATCTGGAGATATGGATCTTAGTCTCTCTGTCATCTTTAGTAAGAAGATCTGGGAGGAATGAACATACAGGATCAGATTTGAGAGACAGAAAACGTGATGAGGAATTCTCCATCATGAGCTTGGAATAGAGGAAACATTCAGCCTCACTCTCAGCTTTTAGGCTGAATAGTGGGGGTTTGGTTTCTTTTTTGTTTTGTTTTGCCCTTTTTTTTTTCACCTTGTAAGATTTTGATTTATTTCATTCCTTTGATATTCCAGAATTATGGTGCTAAACCACTTATTTTAAAATATGTTCTCTTCGTGGAATGCAAATTAATTATGCAGTATTTCAGAATTTATTTTGATACCTCATTCTAGTATTTATATATGTATATAAACAATGTCAGGTTTGGTTAATTATATTCAAGGAAGCTGAATTTAAAGTAGTCTAGGTAGAAGCCTGGAACCTGGGAGTCCTAGGAGAATGGAGGGTTTGTCTGCTTGTCTGGCTGTGAGAAGCAAGGTTTAGTTAGTGTTACGATCCATGTTGGCACGGTAATGGTACTTCAGTTTTTCAATATCTTGATTGTGGATAGCTCAGGAGCAAGAGTTTGCATAGGAAAGCTGTGGAGATTTCCTCCAGTTTTATGCTTCTGTTTACAAAAATGGAATTCACAACAGCTACTCAGTGATGAAAATGATTGTGCCAGACTACTCATCATATTTCCCCGCATATGCATATTAAAAAGCTTTTCTCAATGACTGATGAAGATGTTCAGTGGAGACCCAGTTATCTTCTGAGATGCTGAGGGAAAGATAATTTCAGTGTCAATTAACTGAGTTCTGCAGTGATGCTGGTATATCTTACTGAAAAAAACCAACCCTGCTGTTCTTGAAGGTTGGTTGATATTACTATAAAAATTAACACTGGCAAAGTAAAACTTTCACTTTGAAAGACAGTGGAAAGTTTATTATTAATGATGATAACATTTTAAAGCAAGATTATAAAAGTGACATAAAGCAACGGCAGGGCTATTTATTCCTTTGAAATTGCAAAGTAAAATTTTGCCCCCAAAATGAATATACAGATTTGCTAAGACTTGCATGAGTAAGAAACTTCTCCCATAAGAGTTGTTGATATTTTCTGGATATTTTTACTTTAAAATTCTAGTTTTATACTGTGATTCACGAGAACAGTGTTTGGAGAAGTTTTTAGTTATTTGTTGGTGCTTTAGGCTGTCAAATTAGAAATGTTTTCAGGCTGCTTCGATACTTGAGCAGAATAGAAGGAAGAGCCCCAGGTGGATCTTCCCAAAATAACCCTCTGGTATTAGTTTTGTAGTACCTTAGCACAGCTGACAAATGTTAAATATGTTAATGGTGTTTTGCCTTTATTTGTTTGGTTGGTTTTTTGTTAAGTTGTAACACTAGTATAACAAAGGGAACCTCTGTGGAATATACTGCTGAAATGGTCTGCTCATACCATCACAGACTAATAAGACCTCACAGTCTTTGCCACTGACGTCACTGTCAGTGGTCACTGTCCCTCTAGTATCAGTTCCACTGGAGTTTTCATGAGTAATGTGAACACCTCTAGGTTCAAGACTTGATCATATCATACTGCTTCAAATGAGGAAAAGATTTCTCCATATAGAGTTATGTGTACACTATTCAAAAAATATGGTTTGAAAAATGCCCCCAGCAGTCTTGATTATACCTTTGCCTACTGTAACTAACAAATTCGTAGGCACCTGAAATTTATTATGAGCATGGTGAAATCACGATGCCAACTCACAGTAGAAGGCTTTGACTGTAAGCTTCTACATCCTGAAGGTCTGCATATGCTCTATGCTTCATCCCATGTTTCAGGAAGATGCAGTCCCACCCAGAGATTCTGGCACCTCCACCTGGTACCAGACTAGAGTCAAAGCAGCAATGGTGCTAAAGACTCCTAGAAAACATTCTCTCCTCAGACTTGAGTGGCTACATGAAGTCAGTTCATCTGGGGTATTCTCATGGAGCCAGTGTAAGGAAAGACAGGAAGACTCAAAGCAGAAACAAAGACAAACAGAAAGGGCTGACTCCATATGTGAGATTTATAAAGGAGATGCGTGTCACTGCCTCTGCCACCTGGCATTATCATGTGTGACAGACAAAAGGATGGTAAGGGATGATGAGTGCTTCATCAAATATCCACCTGATACATCTGCTCTTTGGAAACCAAAAATTTGAGGAATAACTATCCTTGGAATTGCTGCAGTGAAAATACTTGGTCTAGGCCTCAGATTTGAGCTAGACTGAAGTAAAATCTGCAAAATGTGTATTGTGTAATTGCAGCAACTGCATCGTTGCACTGATCTGCTCTTACTGTACTACTCTACTTAGTGAAGACACCTGGATTTAAGAAACCCCAGGAGATACTCTTTTCCTGCATTCTTTGGTTTAAAATACTAACCTGGGCTTCAGTTTTCTGTCCCTCCTGCACTGGAAAGCAGCAGCAACACTCCTTTCCCTGCAACAGCTGCTCACCTTTCTTTCTTGACAGGCAATGTTCCCTGCTCCTTTCATCTTTCTGGTACAGGAAATTCTCTTTTCCTTTCACCTGCTGCAGCAGCATCCTTTTTATAATCAAATAGCCCCTTTCCCTTACTCCCTTCAGTAACAGAATTACCTGTTCCTTTTATTATTTGCTCTAAATTATCTTTGTTTCCCTTACCTTCCCATGCCTGTCCAGAAATCTCCACTCAGCTCCTATGTTTCTGGCTGCTGGTATGGAGCAGAAGTGGTCTGGAATGGGTGTTTTGCTCAAGTCAAACCTAAAAAGCCTGGATGCTGCTAGTATAGAGGCTGTGCTTGGGAGGAGACATCTTGCAGCCCAGTGAGGCTCCCATCTGACTGACCTTTTACCCTCTGTGCCCCTCACACAAGTAGTCTGTCTGCCTTGAGAGCATCTGGTGCTTAAACAGATGTTCTCTGGCTCTTCCAAGGGATCCTGTGCCAGATGGCAAGATCCACCAAATGGATTCCTGTCACTCTCACTCAATGTTATTGGACTTGAACACAATACAATCTAAATGAAAACAGCATTAAACGCTTCAGCTAAAAGGCACACTATGCAATTTATTCTTTTACTAATTGGATGAACTCTTTGAATCAAGATTTTTATAATGTAAGTAATAAGTGCCAACTCTTATTTTTATTGCTTTTTATTGCCTCAGGCAAATATATTATTTTGATATTTAAGTAATTGGCAACAGAAAGTTAACAGTTATTAGAAAAATTACAACCGTGAATCATCAAGTCAGACAATAGCTTTTTTTTTTTTTTTTGAAACGGGTGGGAGCTATAAAAGTCTTCCAGATGTTATTTTGTTCATGTCCCTCATCAAAAGAAAATATTCTGAGTAGGGTGGCCTGAACAGGTAGTATTTCTCAAATATTGATAATAAGAAATTCTTCCTGACATATCCCAAAGTTCCCTAGGCACTCTCCACTGCGCATGTGTTGTAATCTGAAACATTCTGCAGTCTACCCAAGAGCAGCATAATCCTAAATGGAGCTGGTGGCTCCATTTTAGTGCTGTTTATATGCTTTTACAGTGATATGAGCAGCCTACACAGACCAGAGTTGCCTCATGGATATTCAGGATTGTGCTTGGCACTGTAGTTTCGAGGAAAATAATGCAGATAGTGAAGGTACTGTGTGCCTAAAATTGAGTGCAAAGCAAACTGTGATAGGAAACACTTCATGAAGTTCAATTCATAATTTAAAAAAAAAATATGTAGATAAGGATCGTGTCTTGGTAGAAACAGACTTCGATCATCTGCTTTTTTCATGGCAATTTACTCTGATAGACAGAAGATGAAAAGAGTGCGAAAACAATACGCATTGTTATTGCTCAGTTGTATTTTGGTCATTAATTAGAGAACATTTTAAAATTTGAAGTGATGGGAATGCAGTTACCAAAAAAGCATTTTATGACAGTGTGCAGGGACATTTAAAGCCAGCTGGTATTAACATAGCAACTTTGTACAGTTTTACAGTCTGCTTGTGAACTCTAATGCTCAGAGTTCAGAATGTGTTTTAAGTGTAAACATCTATCTCACAACATACACAAGGCAGCTGGCAACTTGCTGGTTGGATGAACAAAGGCTTGTCTGTGAATAATCACAGAATCGTTCAGGTTGGAAAAGACCTCCAAGATCATTGAATCTAACTTGTGACCCAACACCACCTTGTCAACTAGACAGTGGCACTAAGTGCCACAACCAGCAGTTTCTTGGAGACCTCCAGGGGTGGTGACTCCACCACATCCCTGGGCAGCCTGTTCCAATGCCTGACAACCCTTCCTGTGAAGAAATTCTTCCTGATGTCCAACCTGAACCTCCCCTGGCACAGCCTGAGGCCATTTCCTCTTGTCCTGTCACTGATTGCCTGGGAGCAGAGGCCAACCCCCACCTGGCTACAACCTCCTCTCAGGTAGTTTTAGAGAGTGATAAGGCCCCCTCTGAACTTCCTTTTCTCCAGGTTAAACATCCCCAGCTGTCTCAGCTGCTCCTCAGAGGACTTGTGCTCCAGACCTCTCACCAGCTCCATTCTCTGGACATGCTCCAGCACCTCAATGTCTTTCTTGAAGCGAGGGGCCCAGAACTGAACACAGGATTTGAGGTGTGGCCTCACCAGTGCCGAGTACAGGGGGATGAACGCTGCCCTGGTCCTGCTGGCCGCACTATTGCTGATACAGGCCAGTGTCAATAATAACCTGATAACAAACAGATAATGTGTTCTGTCAGGTGTTTGTTAAACATCTTCTATGTAAATGTTATTTAAACTTTTTTGCTGTTAAAACGAAAGTTTTGCTGAAACCTCTGGATGGTGGGGACTGAGCTCCATGAGTGAAGCTGTAACAGAAGTGTGTCCATACCTACATTAACTTTCTCATCGAACCCGAACACTTGCATATGCTTTGATTTTGATAGCACTGCTCAGAATTTCCAAACACGTCAAGTCATAGTACTAAATTTGAGGCTTTGGACTTGATCCCATTCTTGCAGCAGTACACAATCAACTGAAAACTGTGTTACAGTGGTATAATACTGGTTTTAAATTGAGCCGCACCAAGATTTACTTTTGGAATATTAAGTTAGTGCTGCAATGCACATACACCTTACAAAATACTACCGTGCCCAGGGTAAGCACACTACCCCACTATTTCAGAAAGCTAAAACTTTAACATCCTTCTGTGGTATTACAGAATTAATTTACTGAAGACTGTTCAGCAACATACAGTATCTCCACCCATACTCATATTTGCACTGTAAATACCACATTTTTGAAACACACACACTCCAACTTAAGCAAGCAGGACTGTGTTTTAAATGAAATGGGAGAGTAAACACCTCTATGAAAAATAACATTTTAAAAATTATAAGAGAAGTAGGTAGTTGCAAGAGGTCTGTTAAGAGAGCAGTGAGGATATATGTGTGCAGTGATTTCCCTGGTGCACTGAGATGGGTTATGTAGCTGAGAATGGTGCTGCTTAGAAAGTATGATAATAAAGTACATTATGCTTTTGTATTCGTGTTTTGCCCCCAGTTCTGCTTCATATTCTGGTAAATGTTGATAGTTATACCTACAGGTTGATGCCCGTTACAGCACTATCAGGAATGTTTTTCTAGTTGGAAGGGATGTCTTGAGATCTGAGCAAGGATCTTAAACTGAGGAGTAGGAAAGAAATGCATAGCCAGTGGAAGCAAGGACAGATAACCTTGTCCAGGTACAGGGATACAGTTTGGATGTGTAAGGATAGGATCAGGAAAGCTAAGGCACAGATGGAACTGGACTTGACAAGGGATGTGAAAAATACGTCCTGAGAAACGATTCAAACTTTGAAGTGTGGGGAAACAAGGTATGGCACAGGAAGAGTGGAGTTTCTTTCCTCCAGCGTGTTTGCCTGCAATTTGAAAACTTGACTTCAGGCAACTTGGAAGTGCACTGTTGAATACCGATTGGTAGCCAGGCTTGCGCAGATTGAACTAGAAAATATTTCCTCATTAACAATTTTCTTTGCCTAACTGAATGGGAGTGATAGGTATGGCTTGGGAATAGACTCAATAAACTCGTGCAGTTACAGATAAAGCAGCTGACAGTTTTAGAGCTCTTTTGTTCATTTGTTAAAATGAACTTTTAAGTGAAGTGACAGTATCTGTGAGTTACATACAGTATGTGTCATTTATCTGTTGCTTCACTGTATACCTTCCATGAATTAAGCAACAGTATTTGGCAGACGTTTCATTTTTCTGATGTGCTCTGTCTTTCATGTATTAAATATAGGCATTTAGCAAATGCAAATGAGATTAATGTTATGTTGATCCTCACTGAAACTTATGGAACTTCTCATCTTGATTATGCTCAGTTAGGTGTTAGGACTCCTAAATTTTCATGTTTAATCAGTTTACTACACCAATCAGGGGATTGGTGTATTAAGGACTGCGAATGGAGACTTCTAATGTGCAGAGCTACTCCTTTTACTGACCACAAGGAAGAATGGAAACTTTTTCAAGTTTAGAGATTTTTAATTTGTTCTATCTCCATTCTGTTATCGGTATATTTCGAATTCTACTGAATTCTTACTAGGTATAAATATTTAGTTCTGTGTTTTCAGTTACAAAATTTTCTACATACAGTTTATGAAAGTTGTAAAAATAACACAGCAGAATATAATTGTAAAAATATATTTCCTCTAAGAATTCTCATTTTTTAAAATATAAACGAAACCACTGTATGTTTGCACTTAATGCTTTGCATTGTAGAACCTTCTTTGCTACACTGAACTATCTTTGGAATCAAGTAGCCTGGCATTTGAATTTCCTTATGTTTGCATAATATACAAAGATTCTGAACAAACAAATTAAATAGAAGACAGACAATCACAGGTCTTTAAGAAAATATCTGTTACTTAACCTGTAAAACTTTTACACAGACGCTCAGTAAATGGGAAATTGGAAATAAACCTGCAAGAGAAAGGCAGGCAAAAAATACAAGCCTGTTTTAATGAGGAGCTATGGCAACTGCTCTGAACAATCTAAACAATTTAAACAAACTCCAACCTCCGCTTAGGTATCATTTATAGCAATTTAAATCTAAAGTTCTGTTGTAATTTTCTGTTCATGAGTGATGACTAATGCAGGCACAGAATTACATATATTTTTGTGATGAAACGACACTTTTTGCAATATATAGCTTTTATTTTCAGTGACTATTCAAATAATAATTTCATAAGTTATCTTTTATCACAACAGACAAAGCGCAGCATTTATGTAAAATAAGAATCTGTGGGACTTAGTTTGGTGTTTTGTCCCTTATATATATACCAGGTTATGTGTGCCTTTAGTAGAATTTTTTTTAAATGCACCTCTTCTACACAAGACTTTTCCTCTGCTAGATGAGATTTTGTAACAAATACAAAATTCTCTATGGAATCTTAGAAAGAAAAAAATCCTTTTCATATTGTGGATTATTTGATTATTACGTCTAGCTATGATATCTAAATAAGTTGTAGATGTTAGGCCCCTGATCTGAATCGCTTTATAAGAAAGCAGAGGTTCATTTATATCTTTAAAAGGGCATGAGGAGAAAAAGCTTCCTGATTTAGCCATCCACTTTATTGCAAGTAATGTTAGACAACTTAGTATACAGAGTTTGAGTAGATTTTAGGTTTAGTGATTCTGTGTTTAGCAGTTTGGCTCTTCTAAAAGCAGAGTATATCAGGATCATAGTGTCAAACACATGAACTATGTGACTCACAGGTGTCCTTGGATTTTGAAAGTTATACTTCTGGACTCACACAGCTTTTTCTGTCCAAGACCTATTGAAAACCGTGAAGTTTTTCTGTGAATCTGTGTCTAAGCCTGATATGTTTTTGGATTCTGTCATCTGATGTAGCAGTAAATTTTAGTAACTATGTTAAGAGCTGTTCTCCCATTGCCTGGTTTTGTAATTCTGACTTTGTTGGGGATTATGTCAATCTGGTTGTCTGATTTTGAAGAAAGCTTTTGTAGCTACAGCTCTCTTTCATCCCTATAAGCACTCCGAACTGCTTATGTTATACAGAAGGATATTTAAAAAACCCTTTATTTTAAAGCATTTTCCATATATGTCAGATCAAATTACATATTACATAGGTTTGTTAGGGATTATTTGTGAGTTGTATCAACTCACTGTTAATCCTTTAACTGTCCAGTTGTTTGCCTTCTCTCTTAAGTACTATTGCAAACTATTCTGTTCTTGGGCATGTAATCAAAATTAAGAAAAGAATTTTTATGAAATAAAGGTGATCTGTATTCCAAAGTTGACTTTTTTTCTTAGTATAAATCAGTTGATCTATTAACCTGTTTTATGAATAATCACATGCATGTTATATTATCCTCATTGGTAAATTCTGCTGTCATTCGGTCACTGTTAATACATTTACGCCAGAAGGCTGTAGTTCACTGTTACTTTCAGATCCTTTCAAATTAAATAAAATATGAAAGAGTACCTGTGACCCATATACAAGCCAGATTTCTCACTTTTTTTATGTTGCCTTTAGAATCTGATTCCTGCTTTTACTTTTATTTATGTAATTGAATTCTATAGTTTGCTCATTTAAGCTTCACAGTAGTGTTCTACCTTCTGGTTTTCATTCTTTACGTTTCATGTGATATCTGAAGCCACAGTTGAAAAGCAGAATTTGCCAAAGAGAGAAAACAATAGATGGGTAGCAGAAGTGGTGAACAAAATGTACTTGGGTGAACACATTATTCATGCTGATTTCTCCTTCTGATGGCTGGTATTTGAAGATGTAGTTGAATTCTTTTATAGTAGAAGCAAAGGTATGCATTTTACATGTTTCATCAAGACTAATTTAAAATATTTTTGAGTTACAGATATTTGTCAATAATGCTTTGTCTTAAAACCAGTAAGATTTAGAATCCTAGATTAAGTACGCTGTGACATATATATTTGTGAAAAATGAGCAATTCATATCAGACATATTCACAATTTTCCAAGAAAGCTACTGTTCTTGGGATGCCACAAGAACCTTGCAATTCACTGGCCAGAAGCCATCTTCAGTTATTGCACCTGAAGTACATGATGTTTGTTGTGTATGATGTCAGAAAGTACCTATCTACCCACCATAAGGCTGAGTGAGTTTGTTATTGCCAACAGCCTCTGCCGGGACTTGGTTTCAGCCAATGAAGTAGATGAAACAAAGTCTTGATGATCTGTTGATGCTGAATCTTGGATGTATGTTTTCTGCAAAGTGGGACTGGCAACCTGGGCAGTGGCTAACTAATCTGTTCTGGTGATTTGTGATGCTTTTTGTGTTTTTGCAGTTCTTTCAAGAGAAGGAACTGATTCCAAAATAAACTTTAGAAGATTCCACAAGTAACAAACCTTAAATGCAATTGCAGGTGGCACAGCAGTTTGAATTACCTGACTTGAATACAAGGATTAACGGGCTGTCTTTTTTAATGAATACATGCAACTAAGCTTCTTGAATTTTGACCATTTGGTCATGAATGAGCACTATTCTGTAAATCTGAACTTTAAAAAAAAAATCTTATTTTCAGGTTCTAAGTTATCAAATCAGGTCATATTATTGCATGAACTGTAAACAGTGGGTGCTGGCAGAATCTCACGATCGTGCAACAGTTCTGCTTTGTAATGCTGCTTATGAGACTTTTCTAGTTCTTTTCATCTGAACTGTATTTCTCCTGGCATAACACTTTAAGAAATTGAAAATTAACTGATAGCAATTGCTGTTATAAATAGCTTCAGGCTATTTAATAAAATTAATGTCCTGGAGCTGGTGTGCAATGACATCATTCACAAATCAGTCTCTTGCTTACTTTCCTTTTTTTGAAGTTTATTTTCCATTTTATATCAGTAATAT
>WEIT01020586.1:15197-93881 GCA_013389985.1 Dryoscopus gambensis
ACAGAATATGAATTGGAAACTGTTCCTATAGTGTTTAGAGTATTCATCTTTTTATTTTGGTAATATCCATGTGGTTATCGTTGCTTCAGGTGTGTAGGATGATGTCCATTACTATTCATCTTTTTTTTTTTTTTCTGGNTAAATATCAACAAAAAAGAACTGGGCAAGGATTACAGGGAAGAATGGCAAAGCATCACGAAAAGCCAGTGGCAAGCAGCAAGGTTTATGTTTTATCAGAAATACTGGATTTGTCTAGCTACAAGTGAAGTTTTAGTAGGAACTTGCAGAAGGGAACAATGATCTGGAGTACAGTGGCCTCAGAATAAGGTGATCACTGATTTTAAGAGTGAGTAATGTCATATGAAAGGAGGGGAAAATATCTTTCTGACATTTTGGACAGCAAAGTAAGATAAAGGGGAGGCAGGCATTGAGGACAAGAATCCAGCTAGAATAAGGCCTTGTTTGTTGCATAAAGATGGCCAGTGTGTGGAAGAGGATTTTAGCAGTTGCATTTAGAGGATTTTTCTCTGGTACGTAGTCTAGGCCTTCTGAAGCTGTCAAACAAAATTGTTAGGTTTCTGCCCCCAATTGTCACTCCCCCTACCAAGCCTATTTAACATCTACCAAGAGCTAGCTTGTTGCTAACTTTTAAAAATATGGCTATTTTTCTTGCATGTTTTCATTGGAATATTCTTTGTTGAAAAAATATGGAAAAGGAAAAGAAAACTGAAGTCACCGTCCTCAAATTCAAGTGCAGGAGTTATAAATCCATTAGTATAGGCAGTGTTCCCAGATTTCTTTATCTGCTTTGGAGGCACAGAGCTGCAGCATATCAATCTTCAGAGGAAAAAAACAACCCAAAATTTAAAAAAGCCAGAACTTGCATCTGTCCTGTATTTGCAAGCATTGATTTTCACAGAAGGTGAACGCCCTGTGTTTGGATGTGCCAGGATGCATCTTTCATCCAGTCACTAAATATCACAAGCTGTACAGTGGGATAACATGTACAAGAAGGAAAAAGCAATTCTGTTTTACTTTAATCAATATAAAAAGGTTTGTTGCTGTCTCAAGTTGAAGTGAATTAAGGCCATTGAAATCTTGTATCATTCTGGTCATTGGAAGAGCTGTGTTGACTCTGCAAAGGCCAGCAATACCATCAGTCTACCCCATGGCTAATTAATGATACTCTTAATATCATATGTGATGAGGAAAGCTGCTTTCCACCAGCTACCAAATGAAGGTTAGGGAGGAGGAATAGATGTTGCCAGCTGCTTTCCTGTCAGATGAAGAAAATAATAACCCTTTAGCTTTGCTGCTTCTCCATTCAAGTCTCCGGCAGTCTCAGGATGCCTGCTGGATTTATGCTGTAGCGTGCACTGTATTTTGCAGAGCCAAATCTTACGGGCAGCGGAGGAACAGATGCACCCATGTGTAAACCCGTATGGAAGTCCAGAATTGGCATTGAGCTGAAACTAATGACTGTTGTGCCTTAGTTTTTGGTCCCCCTAAAAATGGGANCATTTGGAAGTTTTGATTTCAAGCTTAAAATTTCTTTCTCTCCCCTGTGTCTGTAGGCCTCCTGTGAGCAATGTTTTAAGGCTGTTTCATTAAAGGTGCAAAGGCTTGTTCTGGAGTGGCAACTGCCTTGAAGAAGATAAAAGTATCATGTTTTAAGTTTCTGTATGTTCTTGTTTTGAGAGTGTGCAAGGAGTGTGGTGTATATATCTAAACGTGATTTTGTTTTAGTTGATGGTATTCTCCTGCAAATACGTCTGACTTTTTAATGAGGATTTAACAATTCTGTAGGATTATGTAGACAGAGAGAGGTCAGATTTCAGGGAGTGGTATCTAGAAGGAAAGNTTCAGGGAGTGGTATCTAGAAGGAAAGAAGAGGATCTGGAGGGATTGAAGAAGATTGAGAAGATGGAAACAGGCAATGATCCATTCATAGTGCGCAGCATAATAAATATCAACAAAAAAGAACTGGGCAAGGATTACAGGGAAGAATGGCAAAGCATCACGAAAAGCCAGTGGCAAGCAGCAAGGTTTATGTTTTATCAGAAATACTGGATTTGTCTAGCTACAAGTGAAGTTTTAGTAGGAACTTGCAGAAGGGAACAATGATCTGGAGTACAGTGGCCTCAGAATAAGGTGATCACTGATTTTAAGAGTGAGTAATGTCATCTGAAAGGAGGGGAAAATATCTTTCTGACATTTTGGACAGCAAAGTAAGATAAAGGGGAGGCAGGCATTGAGGACAAGAATCCAGCTAGAATAAGGCCTTGTTTGTTGCATAAAGATGGCCAGTGTGTGGAAGAGGATTTTAGCAGTTGCATTTAGAGGATTTTTCTCTGGTACGTAGTCTAGGCCTTCTGAAGCTGTCAAACAAAATTGTTAGGTTTCTGCCCCCAATTGTCACTCCCCCTACCAAGCCTATTTAACATCTACCAAGAGCTAGCTTGTTGCTAACTTTTAAAAATATGGCTATTTTTCTTGCATGTTTTCATTGGAATATTCTTTGTTGAAAAAATATGGAAAAGGAAAAGAAAACTGAAGTCACCGTCCTCAAATTCAAGTGCAGGAGTTATAAATCCATTAGTATAGGCAGTGTTCCCAGATTTCTTTATCTGCTTTGGAGGCACAGAGCTGCAGCATATCAATCTTCAGAGGAAAAAAACAACCCAAAATTTAAAAAAGCCAGAACTTGCATCTGTCCTGTATTTGCAAGCATTGATTTTCACAGAAGGTGAACGCCCTGTGTTTGGATGTGCCAGGATGCATCTTTCATCCAGTCACTAAATATCACAAGCTGTACAGTGGGATAACATGTACAAGAAGGAAAAAGCAATTCTGTTTTACTTTAATCAATATAAAAAGGTTTGTTGCTGTCTCAAGTTGAAGTGAATTAAGGCCATTGAAATCTTGTATCATTCTGGTCATTGGAAGAGCTGTGTTGACTCTGCAAAGGCCAGCAATACCATCAGTCTACCCCATGGCTAATTAATGATACTCTTAATATCATATGTGATGAGGAAAGCTGCTTTCCACCAGCTACCAAATGAAGGTTAGGGAGGAGGAATAGATGTTGCCAGCTGCTTTCCTGTCAGATGAAGAAAATAATAACCCTTTAGCTTTGCTGCTTCTCCATTCAAGTCTCCGGCAGTCTCAGGATGCCTGCTGGATTTATGCTGTAGCGTGCACTGTATTTTGCAGAGCCAAATCTTACGGGCAGCGGAGGAACAGATGCACCCATGTGTAAACCCGTATGGAAGTCCAGAATTGGCATTGAGCTGAAACTAATGACTGTTGTGCCTTAGTTTTTGGTCCCCCTAAAAATGGGACAGCTTAGTTTTGTTGTCACCAAGACAGAAAATTCATGCATTTCTTTTCCTTACTCTCTACCACCTCTTAATAAAACTGGGCAAATAAGAGCTGTCTGTGTTAACGCTGACAGTGCTCATACCTATTTTCTTAACGATTCTCATGGGAAGCAGCTATCTTGAATAGACCACATCTTGCTTCCTGCTTTCTGGAAAACGGATGTCTCCTAAATCTGATTTATTTCTTTTTTTTGAGTTACGACTTGACATTGAAGTTTGGGAACTGGTGATCCTTTCTACACAGAAATGGATTTGACATGCAGAAGTCAAAGAACTTAAGCTTGTATTTTTCAAAGTATGTGTTAGGGCAGTTATTTGCAAAATTCCTAGAATTCAGGAATCCATAAACATGTTTGCTGTTCAAGAATGCCTTGGAATGATTTAGTTTTCAAATACTAGAGCCCAGTTTGCAGTTCCTAGATAAGTTAACGCAACAGTATGGTAGCCCCTCATGAGAGATACAAGGAGGGAATTGCAGAAAGCTACTCAAAACCCAGTTAGCATTCACATGAATTTAGCTTAGAATTGAGTGCTTCCAAAACTAAATTCCAACTTTTCCACTTCTGTGCTCTGTATTTAATTTGTTGCTTTTAAATGAAGCACTTTTTTTTTTTTTTTTGGCAAGCCCTCCCTTCAAAAACATTCAGTGTGACTTGGGGCCTGACAGTGAAACTCACCTGTCTTTTTCCAAGATTTGTATCTCAGGGCCCAGACACAGGAACAAGTTCCTGCATGCCATCTGATCTGCACGAACTGTGTGCACATTCTTGGTCCACAGCAAATGGGAGGTAATTTGAGTTAGCTTAGCCTTTGATTAAACTATTAATATCTGTTCAGTACTTTGAAGAGATCAGGAGTCGTGCAAGTGCTGGTTAATTTGTCTTTCTTCAGGAGTAATGTAGACATTATTGTCATTACACCTGCGGGCACCTGAAGGTCCAGCTGGCCCATGGCCATACCTCATCCAGGAGGGGTCAGGAAACCTGCACATGTAAACTTGGAAGCTCTCAGTCCCAAGGAGATCCCCAGCAAGAGGGCAGCCCCTGTGCCCAAGGCATCTCACAGGAATGCAGGGTGACATTTTTCTGTAGAGAGTGATCTGTGTCTTCCTGCTTCAGAGGGGACCTGAAGTTGCCGTGGGAGATGTGTGAGCCATGCAAATGCATGGATAAACAGTGTCAGAAACCAGTCACAAAACACACAGATGCCTTTCTGAATTATGGCCTAATGCATCCCACTGTTTGGAATTATTTATGCAAATAGTGCTCTGACACATTAAAACACAGAAAATGTGTTGAATATATGGGGAGCTGATCCGCTGGCATTTCTTATGGCAGATCCAGAGGCACACCAGACTCCCTGTAGCCTCTTGCTGCAATCACAGCTTGTGACTATGCTTAAAAGTAAGAGGTGCAGTGAAAGTAAGATAATGATATATTTATGTGAAGTGGCCTGAAGTTGACTGTCAATTGAAATTTATTTTTGCTTAATAGCCAGTGTGCCTCATCTGACTGTGAGGACTAGAGGTGTTTCAGGGTATTTGTTAACTCTGTGACATGAGTGGGAAGCTTGGGGAAAGGGTTAACACTGCATGACCAGGGTTTTTGTAAGGCAGTTGTTGTCAGTGGAAGAAGAGCCCCATAGCATTATCCCTGGAGCTGAATTCACATATTTTTTCAGTCCTGATGCTCTAATGTGTTTTTGGTTTTTTTGGATATGACATGTTTTCCCCTCTTGCAGTTTACTGAACTATTCCTGTCAGTGTAATGATCCCCAGCTGTTGCTTTAGCCCTAGCTATTTTCATGCTGGGAATGGGAAGAGGAGGAGGCGAGCGACAGAGGCTAACTTGTTTACCACACTATGATCTACTTAATTTGTCAGAAATGGCTATTACAGTGCTTTCTGTAGTGCAAAGTAATACTAAAAGGAAAGAGTTGCAGACTTGGACCTGCATGAGCAAGGAGATGTAAGGACTCAACACATGCAGAAAACAAAAAAGAATAGAAACTGGGTGTGGTGTGACGAGTACAGCTGTCAGTAGCATTTATGCAGACAATGCTTTGAACTAGTAATGATACCATGTAAAATTTCCAGTAAGTACTTTCCTGCCCTGTCAACTGAATTTTCTTCACAGTTGAACAGAGCTTCATATTCAGTGGCAGTGGTGCTGTGGTACTGATAATCCCAGAAACTGGGAGACTTATTAATAAAGCTTGAAAACACTTGTGTGGCTTTCAGATTATTGATTTTTTCATAATTATCTGTTGTTTCTTTTTTCAAGAAAACATCTCTATTTATACTTTTAAACAACAAATGACTGATTTTTAGACTTCCCAGGAGCTGTTGAAAAGCAGATGGTTTTTTTGACAACGGTATTATGATATTTAAACTCAAACTGCTTTCTTTGCATCCAGAAACAACTTCTGGAGTCCTTGCACAAAGATGAGGGTCAGTGACAGAAGTGGGTTTTCCTTCTGTTTTTGGATCCACCTCAGGCTGCCTGTGTAAATCTTATCATGGTAGTTTTATCATCACCTCGATCTGTCACTAGTCACCTCCAATTTTTCATCGTGCTGTCACACCTGCAAGTCATTGATCAACAATGAATATCTATACCAAAAATAAGCGCCCGCTTAGATCTTTCATTTCATGCCCCAACTCCCATATCTGCAGTCTTTTCTGAGCATTGAATTACTGATTCTGTCACCTGCTGCATCAATAAATTTCAATCCAAAATGCAAAAGCAGCACATTTTTTGGCAAGAACCTCTGCAACCTATGGTAGAAAATATGACTCCTGATGTGGCTTAGGTTTATCAAATTAAGATGTGTAGTGAGCCTGTGGGGTAAATTGTGCTGCTTTTTCTTGCAGGAGGCTCTGCAGGATACATAATTTGCCCTAGGGCATTAACATGGAGCAGAATTCATGGTTTCTTTCTTTTACTTGGGATAGTAAAAGTAGATACAATGTTTTTCCCTGGCATCATGTAATGTTTGCTAACCCTTATCTCTCCAAACTAAGAGCAGACCTGCAGTAGCTGAAATACATTGCAATATGATGATTGCTTAGAAGAGCTACAAAATGTTTTTTGCTCATTGTTGTATTCAGCAGAGATGAGATGGGTAGAAAAACTGTGCAGGTGATCTTCTGTCAGAGTTTATTGTGCATATAATATAATCAACATTCTTTCAAGTGAACAAAGATTTAAACTTTCCAGCCTGCAGTTCTGCCATCTAAAGTTATATTGGCCTGATGTAGCTAACAAGAAACGTGAAAGAAGTTGGTGATAAGGAAGAGGATATATTGTTTTGGGACTTAAATTCTTTGCAAAATTGACAGTGAAAATCCAGACTTTCTAGGCAATCTTATTTTAAAACTGGCTTTCAGAAATGAACTATAGAAATAAGCTGTAGAGAAAACCTTTTGTAAAAAGATAGCTTTTTTAAACGTTTTCAGTGGAAGTGCCTGTGATGGACTTTTCTCCATCATAGGGACAGGAATCATCTGTGGCCGTCGTGCTTATAAAGACCTCATTCTGCAGACTCCATCCCCAAAAGTGGCTCAAAGGCCTGTCACCATTCTGAGGGTATTTCCCATAAACACTCTGCTGTACCAGCTGACACATTTAACATCTTTTTGGTAACCTTCTTCACTGAAACACTTGCCAGGCACAAACATTGTGCTGCCCAGCTGGGTTGCTGGGGGCAGAGCTGAGTGGTGCTCTCTGAGTGCCAGAAGGAAGAGATCCACTTTGGACCTTCTCTGTGTGGAGTTTCTGTAGATTCCTGCTGCTCCATGTTTCTCTAGTAGTAAGCGTATGGAGACTATAGCTGTGTTTTTTGTAGGAATGGAATGTGGCAGTAAGCGTGTTCTTTGGTTACGCACCTCTGCAAATTTCACAGCAGTGCTGGAAGCCAGAATACAAGCCAGAAACCTCCTTGGCATAATTTGATCAGTATTACAAGCAACATGTAACCTGTCCCTGCAAATAGTTGTGTGCTTTGTTTCTTATTTTGGTGGATGTTCTTTTTCATCACTTTCACTTTCCTAAGCGTTCATGCCTCTGTCTGTGTTACACTTAGGTGTGAAGGTCCTTCTGAGCCTGCCTGCAGCCCTTTTCTGCGCTCTGATGTCAAATTCTCCCTCTTCAGAAGCAGAAGACAACATTTTAGAAGTAGATGCTAAACTAATAGTACCTTTGTGTCTCTCTGAGAGACTCTTTCTGCTGCTAATAATATCTGTCACATTGACTGCAGGCAGTGTAGAGCGAGGATTGTATCTTCAGGACTGACATGTGATGGTGAATCTTAACTACAGCGGCTGCAAACGCTGTCCCCTGCAGCCAGCTCCCTGCCTCACTGCCGGAGGGAGCGACAGAAGGGAAACGTGGCTGCCCTTCACTTGCTTTTGTTCAGGATATGAGTGAAAGCACACCTCCATTACCAGCTGGAGAGAATCTTGAAGTGTGTGTAATCTGCTGCTGCTGGCAGTCCCCTCTGTGCCCTTCAGCAGAGGACTGAGCCAGCAGTAACATTCTAAACATCTGCAGAATTTATCCATCAGTCTGAAGTCAGTGGTCATGCAGGCCATTCTGGACTGCTGGGTTTTTTTAGTTTGCTGATTGACCTGTTATACAGAATTATATTATTTAAATATTTATAGCTATGATAGCACATTAAGCCTCATAGCTCGAATTGTTCAGTGCTGTGGATCTTCCCTCGTGGAAAAAACTACAATAGTCAGTCCTGGAGATGTGTAGTCCAGAGTTTTTTTGAAAGAAAGTAAATATCCATCGAGAAAGGAGGTAAAAAACAGTAGATAGATGTTGTATCATCACAGTGCAAAGATTCTGAGGGGCTTTGATGTGCTTTTTATGTGTAATGCAAATTCTGGGGATCAGCTTCCACACTAGGCTGCTGAGGAGGAACAGATTTCTAATGCAGAGTAATATGATGACCACAGCCGAATCTTGCAACTGTTTTACAAGTAACAACAGAATTCTAATAGAATTTGTACTTAAACCGTAAAGAAGGTGTCAGACTGTTGGAGTACAGAGGCCAGGATCTTTACTTGAACCTCAGATGCCATGACTGTGGCCTGTGTTCTTTGCAAAGTCTTTGAGAAAACAGCAAAGATGTTTTTAACTACCATAAACTAAAGAAATATGGTAATTCCTTGTTTTATCCACCTGAAATTCTCGCCAAGAGAGAATTCTGGGGCTTGGATAGAAGCTGGTGAAAGGAATGCTAACTAGATAGGGAATGCTCTGAGCCTTCATTTTGCATGTAGTATGCACCTTGGACAAAACCACTTTTGTTTCATGTCCCACGAAATAACTGTCAGCACAATGAACCAGCTGAAGCTGGGAGATGCTCAAGCTAGCTAATTTAAAATTATAAGGCTCAGCTTTCTGAGTTCCCTATGTAACTAGTTAATTATTTCTTCTAAAGAACTGCTGGTTTTGTATTTAAATTTGCATTCTAAGTAATTCTAAGTAATTTTCCTACTACTTGTGGCAAAACACATTTGCTCTTATTTGCTTTGGTTTCAGTAAACCAAAGATCTTTAGGTGGCTAAAAATCCCAAATGGTCTTGGAAATACAGAATTATTCCATGTTTTAGTGGAAAACCCCAAAACACAGCTCATATGTCGAGGTGTCCCAGCTGTTGCCACAGAAGTTCTGTGGTGTCTTGACCATTAGATGATTCCTGTGAGGGGAACTTTTAACCTCTATCTGTAGAGGGTGCCCTGTGGCAGAAGGAAGGCTGAGTCACTGGGCCAAAACCAGTCTCTCAGAAATGTTTGAGGAAGTTTGTGCCCTTGATCTGTTAGGCTGTTCATGCACTGGAGCACTCTGCTGTAGCAGAAATTGAAGTATGGGAGGCGAACTATGAAGGAAAAATATTCAACCACGTCTCTTTTACTGCAAGGGGCATGGAAAGATTTCCTCATCAATTTTAGTGTTATAAACATATCTAATCAATCATGTGTTTTATGGATGTGCCTGGGCATTGTCTCAGTGCTTGATTTTCTTTCTGCTTGTTAGAAACCCACAAAAACACATCCCTTGAACTCTGAGTTTTAGATACAACGAAAACTTGTTCAGATTCTGACGTACTCTGAAATGTTTGGTTTTTTCTTCTGTATAGTTTTTCAGAAAAAATATAAACAACTCCCATGTATCATCTTTATGGAAAATCAGCTGGTTGGAGCTCTTTCTTGTTATAGGCAGAGATACGTCTATCTTTCCAAGAAAAAAAAATGAAAAGAGATTGAACTTGTGTTTCTGTTGTGTAGCTTGCCTTTTGTACTGTCACCTTAGTAGACAGCTGTAGATCTAATTGTCAGGATATATCTACCCATTCCTTCTTCTTTCTTCATTCGTCCCCATCTGCCGTGTCATACTAGATTATCGGGGAGAATTTCTTTCTAGGGTCTTTCTTCTTTGCAAGCTGGTTAAGGGCAATGTTAGTTCCTCCTTGTTCATTGTTTCATGGAAAAATACAAATCACTACAGATTGTGACTCAAGTTTACACAGGGAGTTGGGAAATTCTCACTGTTTTTCCCTCCTCAAGACTTCTCTTCCAGCTATAAATAGTAACAATGGATATGTAAATGGCATCAGCAAGTACTGATTGCAGTTAATATTTACTGTATTATGATACCAGTGGGTCAATTTTAGGTAGACCTTTCCACCTAGGTATTTTGTTACAGGTCATTTTGTTGGATCATGCATGGTAGCCAGATTCCATAGATAGGGATACGTGCCTAGATTCTCACATGCTTAGTTTTCACCTAACCAGTACTACTGAGACAAAATGATTTTATAAGAATCAGTACGCTGTACAGAAAGCAAACCAACTTTTCCTGTCTACAAGCTTGTTGTGCCTTTTTACATGTTGCATATCCTACTAAGTATACCATGTTACGTATATTGCAGGTTCGTTTCTTGAAGTTGTGTTTTAACAGTTTCAGCAAGTGCTGAGATGGATTAGAGGTGTACCAAGATTTTATGGTTAAGAGTGGGCTTTTATGTGTTCAGTAGAAAGGCTAATGTACTGATAGTAACAAATGTATCTGATTTTGAAATTTTAGCATCCAGTAAGACAAAACTGGCTTTGCATTAAAAAGTAGCAGTGAATAAAATGGCATTAACTCCCCCTAAACCTTACATGTTTAATGGAAATGGCAGGAGTTAAGTCATGAAGGAAGAAGGTAAAGGCAAATGCTGTAAAATGCACAGCAACTGCTAGTCTTAATTATAAATATATATGAAAAGAACCCAGCAAAATTCAGCATAACTTTCATGGTAATAATCAAGTTTGTATTTATTTAGAGTCATATAAATGAGTAGCTCCTGTGAAATAAGCACGTTCAATTGTGTGCAATATTGAGACTGAATCTCAGAAGTAAAGAAGTAAACTTCTAAGGCTATGAACTGGCTCTTCCTCTGGGATCTGCACATTTTGCCACCAAAGCCAATGCTGACTTGAGCCTTGGAGAACCACTAACAGGAGTAACTGTTCTGTCCTGTCTGCAGCTTAGATCATATTATGTCTTGGTACTTGGATGGAGATACTGATTTTGTTTGTTTTATAGTGGTGTGTCCTAACAAAACTAAAATTGCTATAAATGCTGGTTTTATCTTCTAAATACAGTTTTTAATTAACATTAATGTGATTTCTGCATTTATCCAGTTTGATATTAAGCCTCAAAAATGACCTGCTGAGGTAGCTTGTTGTTCTGTGCTCTGTGTGAGCCAGCTACCTTGTGGTAATATGAGGATGAAAATAGATCCTTTTACTTCTGACTGTGTACTTCTGATTTCATATTCTTTGGGGACCACTTTGCTCTGTAGGTTGGGATTTTTGATTCTGCTAAATTAACTGTATCAAAGAATCTGTATTTGTCTGTCTCCATTAAGAGAGCTACTTAATGCCTCATGACATTGACTCATTAAAAGATAATATGGTATTCCATCATCCTTTGAAAACATCTTTTAAAATTTTTCCTATTTCATGTTTCTCTTCCAGTGGCATCTGCCAACAATAAAGGACTATTGCCCTGAACCTGTTTTGTTTTGTTTCTAGCCAAAACTCATCTTCTGGAACACATTCATATAGATAATCAACAGGCACGTGTAAGCTGCGTATCATGTCAATGATTTTATATGACCCAAGAATATTTTGAGCTGTAGAACTTTTGAAGAATGTGATTTTATCAAGCAACAAGCCCTTCTTGTTCTGAGAGTGAGAGTCAGTTAATTTTCTCTTTTCCTTGTCTTTTTGTGTTCTTAATTGACCAGTCACTCCTTTTTCTGTACTTTTCAGCTGCTTTTGAAAGCTTCTGGGCATTTGAGAGCCTGAAGGCTTTTTTAGAAGTGCTGAGTGGAAAAAACCAACTCTCGTGTGATACGACCCACACTGCATCCTTGGATTATTGCTAGCACATCCACTGTGAAATATTTTGGAAGTTGTTGCTTTGGAGGTGAAGAAACTGTTCTGCTTTTTAAGCATCACTTGATAGAGGGTTTAGGTCTACATCAGGCAGAATCATACTCTTGTTCTCATCTGTACAAATGTTTAATGCTTTCATAAGCTTCCTAAGAGGATAAGAAATAAGAGGTGGTCATGAAAAAAGTTTCAAGTCCTATATACAAGAAGTGCCTTGATGCAGCTGAGTGGCTTTCTTGATTAAATCTCCTCTTTGGCTTTGTTCCTGAAATCATCTCTGTTGGACAAGCACAGCTGGCTAAGGAGTTGCCAGTGTTCCCCAGACTGGTCCGAGACACCTTTCCATCTCAGCATATCGCAGCAGGACGTGCTGATTTCTCCAGGGCTGCGAAGAAATCCGCTTTCAGCACTCTCAGAACCTGCAGCAGGGAACTGCTCCTGATCCTGGTTTTGTTTCCTGTTCAGGATGTGCTCCACAGACCTCCTCTTTGGGTGTAGGGAGAGTGGTCCCAATCGTACTTCTCACAGAGGGAAGACCACAGCATGAATATAAATAAGTGGCTTTTGCCTCTAGTGTGAAAGGTTCTTCTAACAGTTGAAGAGACCAAACCAAATTTTCTTTCTATTCTTTACTCTCCCAAACTCCATTTTCTCCATAGCATGGTTGCTAAGGAAGAGCGGAGGAAGCTGCCTGCATTTTAATAGCAGCCGTTGCTGCTTCAGTAGCGAAAAGAGGTAGTGGAATGTGAGATAGTCTCAAGCAGTAAAGAATTAAACTTCTGCTTAACTCTGCCTTTGCGCAGGCTTGCTTCGAGCTGTTCTTTAAAATGCATTGAGAAGAACAGAACCGTATGGCTGCTGCTCCCAACAACAGTGGATGCTTGCAAATTGTGAGGATCAACAGTCTATCTGCTGCTTCTCCTTCACCCCACAGAGGGACACGAATTTTTGGCATCCCCTTCCCAGGGCAGCAAACTGTCATATAATCCCCGCAGTTTGGGTGTCATTTACAGTCTGCTTCACTTAAATGCTTCTTGTTAACTGCACAGTCTGCTTAAATGCAAAGCCAGCATGTATTCCCCATCAGCAGTTAGTGGATTAAAATGCTGTTAGGCTCAGAAAATTGCCTCTAAAAAAGGTCCAAAAAGTTAGCTTTTCTTTGTTGGTAACCCCCATTCTAGCACATTCTGTGTGGTGTGGGGTGTGTTGTCAACAGCACCAGAAGAACACAGCTCTAAAACAGAAAACGTAATCCACCTCAGCAATTTCAGTTATTGAAAATAATTTTGACCATTGTGTACTCACTCACTGATCACAAACTATCATAGCTGATTTTTTCTTATAGCATCTTGTGGACACTACAAATACTTTGGTACACTAACAGCCCTTTGCTGCTTTTGTACAGAAAGATGTTGCAACTGGAGTTTTACAGATGCTGCCCTTGCTGGTGAATCTAATCTGGCTTCCTGTTGAAGCATGAAAAATCTAATGCAAGTCAACATTTGTTTTGTAAGCTGGCACAGCTGAAAAATGCTCAGAGACCATTTTTTGGTGTGAGGGAAAGGTTTTCTTAACCACATCTCTAAGGGACTGAATTCAGAAGGATATAGCTTCCACAGAAAACAACAGCTGGTGTGCTGCATATTCGAAAGCTGAATTTGGCATTTGCTTCTGGTCAAATGTGACTATTTAATCAGAAAGTAGAAAAAAAATTCTCTCCCTAGAGTAATTAGAAGAGCTGCTGGCCGAGTGGTAAGTGGAAAGGTGGCTTCATCCTTCAAAGCAGTGGTTACGTGGCACTATGATATTTGAGTTAGAGGCCCCAGTTCTGCACAAACAGCTGTGCCACTTTTGTTCAACAAATACTCCGTGTCATCAAAGTTGTCTTTTAGTGTTGGATATTTTAATTAAGTTGGTTGCATGCAGGCCTTAACATGCAGTGTTACACACATTAGACCGAAAAACTTGGAAGTATGTGTGGGCTGCAAATGGTGGCCTTGTGCCACATCTCCTTAGTCCCTGGTCTCTGATCCTCACAAAGTAAACATAGTGAGACCTGCTCAGTGCTAGGCCAGTGAAAATTCTCCTGAAATACCTTTGTCACTACAGAAAAGTAGAGGTGTTGAACTAACTGGCAAGTTCCCATCCCAGCTTGTGCTGTATTAGTGCTTTCTTGTGAATTAACAGGATGCTGTAGCCGCTCAGTGCTTTCAAAATGGGCTCTGCAGAGGTGCTGAACAATGTACAAATAAATGACCGTGAGCCCTTATGAGCATTAAATTGCTTTTTTCTGCTTCTACTTATGCTTGCACTTTCCTCAGCTTAGATAATGAAGTTAGGCTAATTTCACTTGTTCTTCAGTAGTTTCTCTTCCTAATCACATGGTTTATTGATTGGATAAATTCTTCTGTCAGGCAGACTGCTTTCACTGAATTTACAAAATTGATAAATCACGTTTGTGAGCATACAGCCTTTCTTATTAATATGCAGTTTATGTCTTGCATTCTCCCATTTTGCATGGGTATCCCAGCCCGAATTCCAGGGAGTTCTGCCTCCCTCAGTCCCTCTACAGGGTTTCATTTGGCTCTAGCAGCCTTGCTTCCTTCCTGCTCCACGCTGCTGCTCATGCTGTCCCAGTTGTAATCCACCATATGGCTGTGCTTAATCCTTACCTTGGTTGGGTGACCTTAAGTATCGCCTGGGATTCCTTAGCCGAAAAGGTTTTGTAGAAACCTTTTGCAGACTCCCTTTGGCAGTAACTCTGTATTCAGTATAACATGCACAAGGTCTCACCACAAGCTGCAGTTCACAGCCGTGTGCTTCTTCTCTCTAGTTTTCAAAAAACAGGAAATGCAGAATATTTTTTAAATTTATTGTCACAAACCTGTCCTGGTATGTGAGACAGTTTTTGAAAAGAGATTTTGATTTTATTTTTCTCAGTTGAAATGCTGAGATGCAGAATCTGCGGTCTAGTTTCTGCAGTAGTTCTAGTCACACTGCTAAATGCAGTGTGGTTTAGAAATAGAAGGGCTTTCAGATATGTATGTCCAAGGGCAGGCACGCTGCTGCAGATTTAGATGATGAGCTGCAAAAAACAACTTAGCTCATCATAGATATTTGTTCTTGCTTCTGCTTGCTACTAATGCACCCCTGAACTACCACTAGAGTTGTAGCTGTCCTGAAGGTGACTATAGGTGCAGGCTCTGTACATTAATTATATACTGTTAAATATGAGCTGCCACCAGGCGTGAGTAGCTGGTCCTGGAATATGCCTGTGGTTGTTGAGAAAGTTTTATGCTAAGATGAACAAAAAATAATCATGACACGCTGTATTTTACTAACTCTGTTGATAGTAGCTGTATCACAATATTATTTGTCATTTAATACATCTCCCACCACCGCAGTTCTTCTCTGCTCCTCTTAAACTGCTGGCAGTGGTCCTCTATCCTAGCTCCCAGATTTCTCTGGAATGTTTTACTAATTCTTGGAACAGTCCATTAGTGATATAAAAACATTGTTCAAAACTTACAAGGGAACATTTCATACTTGTGAAATAAATTAATTATGCCGAGTTTTGAGTGGGAAAATCTGACAAGCATAAAAATGGCACAAAATATTGGATATAGTAGAAGGGCACCAGTTTGGAACTTACTTTCTAGCCAGCAGTTATGCACTGCCCTTTATATGACCTGATCTATTCTTAATTTGAAAATTAATTTGCAGGTTAAGTACAGGGATAAAGGAAACAGAGGATTGTCCATTAGTGATTGAAAGACTTACACTTCAGTCTGTCTTAGAGTAGCTTTGAATTTCTCTGGTCATTCTAGACCTTTGGCTGAGCTCCATGTACAACAGCCTTGGATTGGTGCTTGGGACATCTGTTAATCTATATATAGGATTCACACACTTGCACATGTAAACAGGTGATCTCCTAAATATATGAAATGGCATTGGGAACTCCGAGTACTTAGTTAAGCCAAAATGTATTCAGAAGTGAACTGAAATAATCCTTTTTGCCCTCCTCTCTGACACAAAAATAAGCTGTATTGAGGGGAAAAAAAGTACTTTATGGCTGATTATAACTTGTCCTTAATACATATTTATATGCATTCATAAATCCCAGGAATTACTTAGTCTTACAAAAAAGGTCTTGAAAATTACTTTTTTTCTATTCTCCAGTTCAGTTCTCTTGACATTTTCTTTCTGTGAAGGGACATAGGGTTTAAAAATAAAAGGTGCATATAATGAGTAGAAAAAACAGGTAGTAGATTGTAACGAATAAAGAAATAAGATATATGTAGAAAATTCATAAGGGAGGCTGCAGTCAGCAGGGGAATTTTAAGCCATTTGATGAAGTCTCTAGCAGTCTGACTGAGATTCATTTCTAATAAATCTGGGAACAGCAGGGAGACTTCAGAAGAGCGAAAGACCAATAACATTTTGCATCACTGCTGACAAAGGGTGAGTGAGTAAAGAGTGGCTCATCTGCTATCAGTTCCAGGAAAAAAACCTATGGAAAGTTTTATCAAGAATTTAGGTGGTATAAGAATAGCAGTACAATCATGCTGATCAGCCTTTAGGTTTGTGAAAACAGGTCTGCTCAAATGTGATTTTGTTGTTTGGATAAGTGTGATTTGGTTGCTAGGGGTTTTGTCTGGGTGCAGCAGATTTTTATAACATCTCTGACTTAGTAGTGTGGTGTATTTTGGTTTTAAGAGGTATATTTGAATTTAATGAAGTGCTGCTTAATTGGATTAGGAACTGGTTGTAATCATAGAAAGCAGAAAAGCGTTTCTGGTTGAGATCAGCCTGGTGCAGTCTGGAAACACATGCAAGAGATTGTAACAGTGTGGACAGAACAAATACTAGTGGAGGAATAAATAATGACATTAAAAAAAAGGTTTAGATCACTTAAGCCAACTGAGACAGTTGAGCAAAATGCGCATTAATACAGATGACAATACAGGTGTGCACCCAGGAGCAAAAAATGCCAGCCACACCTGTATGGGGGAGTTTTTTGCTGAAAATCCCTGACTGGGAGGTGAAAGGTAAATAGTAGGTGTAGTTAGAAATGTGAGGGAAGGTAGATGGTCGTAGCAAGTAAGTGGCAGAAAGGGCTAACATATGTTACTAGATGTGTAAATAGGAAGACATGAGCAATAATAAGATTATCTGCACTTGAAGCTGGGGAGATGGACCTGGTGCTATAGGTCTGTGCCTCATCTGTATACACTTAGTAAGATGTGCTAATTTAGGGTATGGATATGAGTCCCTAAACGGCTCAGTAGTAGAAGTAATGCCAAGCAGTGAGAGATTTAATGGGCGGAAATCACTTAGTGGCAGTGTGCTGTTGGAAGGATGAAGTCTAACTCCCACCTGCAGTGCTGGCCAATACCTGGTGTCCTGGTTGTTCCACTTCAACTCCTGGCTGTGTGGTCAGCCTCTTCAACTTACTAACCAAAAACTGGTGCCTGTTTTCACTGGGCTGTGGTCTCTGTCGTGTCGGTGTGTCCAGCCACCAGTCAGGGGGACATGAGAGGGGATGAGGGGAGTGAGAGATCTGACACTGTCTCAGCAAGGTGTTAGTTAGATCAAGTGCTTCTCTAGATTAGGGGTTTGATAACCTCAAAAGGAAGCCAGCAAATGAGAAGCTCTGTGAGCAGGCCGGCTGTGAGCTGTGTTAGCCCTCACACTAGCGCAGAAGTAGGAGTGCGATCTCATGCTGGGTGGGAGGAAGAGTCTGAAACTACCACTTCTGTTTGCAGTTTCACAGCCAAACGAAGGGCCTGTTCCTTCCCCTCTGTGTTCCCTCCTCCTCCTTCTGGCTCTTGGCTGATCCCACACAGAATTACCATGGTGCTCTGTACATCCTCCTCTCCTCTCTCACTTCCATGTACTAAAAGAGAGTAGTTTCCTGCCCAGTATCCATATATTAAGAAATCATAGTTTGTCTTGAGAAACAGAAGAGAGGTGAATTGTTTGCACACGGTGTGCACAGAGGTACTTCCACAGGTAGGAGGTACTCCTCTCACTGTCATAAATGGTTTCAAAGAAAGGGACATCAAGAGTCAATGGAAGTGGAAGACAGACAAATCCAAGAAGAAAATGTGCATTTAAGTGGGGGTGATTAGGTGCTATGGAAACAACCATAGGAAGGAAGAGATGGATCTCTTTTTTTATACATACGAAGACCAGAACCCTTATTGGAAGGTTTATCTTAGTCAAATGCAAACTGCAAGTAGGAGGTTGAAAGAAACAGGTAAAATGGGATGATGTCTGTTAGTAGACAAAGTGGCATCTTCTTAAATTTTTTGATCTCTGCTTTAGGGAGTGTAGAGTACAAACTTGGATATAGTATATGAAATTAATGTACTGTACAAACAAAGTACTTAGGAAAAGAGGCATAAGGGTTATAATGGGATTGCATAGTTAGACTGTAGAGCAGTTTTGCTCTGTAGTGGTTCCACTACATTCATGTGGACTTTCATTATGTGGACTGTACAAAAGGCATAAGCGTGATAGAGAAATTCAAATTAAAACAGGGGAGATGAGATGCCTTGCAATTCATTTTATAATGTTTTATGTGGAGTATACTTAGGAATTTGGGCTTGATTGCAAATGGGATTCAGTGATACTCAGCCTGTCCTAATTTGAGACATGTGTGTGTCTACAAATTCTTGTGAATTTTTTCATTAATTTTGAAAGGTTGCTTTCATATGGAAGGTGTCTTTGACTGTAAGAACAATCTAGAATGTTGCTTTGATTGTATAGTTTAAAGGGAAACTGCTGTTATAATCTAAATGTTGAAATTATGACTATTCCAGGGATTTGCACTAGAAAAAAACCCAGCTAATTGCATTTCACACAGGTCATGAATATATTCTGTTATGCTAAAATAAACAGGAAAAATTCTAGTGATAAGGGGATTCCTTCTGCGGTGGAAGGACACTTCTAGATGTATCTGTGGTATTTCACTTTCACAAGATGTTTCTAAAGGTGAATTTCTGAGCTGAGGAAGGAAATCAGCCTTGTAATTTAGAGTAACGACCAACAATTTTGACATATCGTTTAATCTGCACATAGTAATTAGAGTTTTCAGGAGTCATTAGCAGCTAGGGTGTCACTCTGTGTTTATTGGAGGACTGTCAGCTGGTGTTTCTCTTTGTTTGTTTTTTAATATTAATGGTTTGGAAAGCAGTTGGTGCTCTAGAAAGAACTGAGAAACAGGCCTGGCTTTGTGGATTTTTATCACCCTGCCAAGACCCTGCGCAACTTCCTCTCCCCCTGGCTGCAGCAGCCTACGGAAACCTGACTGCTGGGGGCCACTTCTGCAATTGCAGCAGGGCAGGGCAGCCGGGTGGGAGGGGTTCCTTCTGCTGCTTACCAGTGCCTGGGCATCCAAAGAAGAAAACAAGATGCATTTGAAAATGTCTCTTCGGTTGTTTCTTGCACTGATGGGTTTCCTTCTCTCCCCTCTCTCTGCTGTCGTGCAGTGCTGCAGTTGAAGCTCCAGCAGCGACGCACGCGGGAGGAGCTGGTGAGCCAAGGGATCATGCCGCGTAAGTACCACTTCAATTCTTTCCCCTGGTGTTTTTATGCATGTTTTTTGGTGGAGAATGGGTTCCTGTATGATTTGAAAGATCAGGTTCTCTGCTTCTGCATGGAAAACATCATATATAAGTGCCCCACCCTGTCCCACCCAGCCTGGTCCTTCTGAAGTGTTGGTGCCACCTCCGATACTGAGGAAGAGGGTAATGGCTGCAAGTGCAACTGTCCTGCAAAACAAGGCTTGCATTTCATCACAATGCACAGTCTTCTGGAGAGCACGCTATGTTAGAAGTGCCTTGTATACTTGACTCCTGCTGGTAATCACTCTTCTAGCAGGCTTCCTGCCTCTGCACTTTCTGTTCTTGCAGAACCCCAGACCTCTGAGGCACTTGTAACTTTGTGTGTATGTATTCCATAAACTGACCAAAACCAGGCAGTGTGTACAAGATGTTAACCAACTAGGGGCCCTCTTTTATGTTTGTAGCTAGAAAAGAGCTAGGAAGAGCTCTGTGGGCATCAGCCATTGCCCTTCTTGCAGGGGAAGGCAAAATCTGTGGAGGCAGAGAACGTTTACTGTTCTGGGTGAACAGAGGGGATCTACCCTAAAGCCAAGCTTTCACTGTCAGATTCGTGTTGGAGAAGGTATTTTTCTGTTTTGTTCCTCTCTTCCCCAAAAATGCAAAAAGGTATCTGACAAATAGTTTTGTCATGCTTTGGTACCTCTGAACTAGATGACTTATAGGTAACAATTTGAAGCAAGACCACACAGCAAGTGTTTTGTTTTTGAGGTCCTCTCAGTTTCACGCAACAGCTGTAGTAAAAAGCAGTGGATCAGGTAGGGATTTTCTTCTTTCAAAAGCTTTCCTGCTTCCCTGCTTCGGAAGATTTAATTGAAGATGGTGTAGTAATAAGGATTTTCTCATTTCCTCTATTTCTAGGGTGCACACTGTAATATGACACAGTGGTGTGACTTAGACTTTGCCGAGGGCTGAAGGTTGGACTGTCAGCTCTCTCTCTAAGTGAAGGGAACCTGTCAGCTGGAGTGGCTTGCTGGATGGCAGTAATGATCTCAAGAGGTTTCTGGGACCCCTGCTTAAAATTATGTTGCCAAAGCAAAAAGAAAAGATTGTCCTGTCTGGATAGATCATTCCTGTCTGCATAGATCATTCCTGTCTGTTTATTTTTTAACCTGGGGAGCTTGTATACAAGCTTCTACAGAATACACTTACCTGCTTTTGGATGAAAGACTAGCGTCCCAGTGACTGTGCCTTTTTACTCATTCTTCTCAGAAGAATTTACTAAAGCTTCTCAGAAGAAAATGTTCCTGACTTCTTTGTGGTCTCTTGCTTTAGGTGGATATGTATGCAAATACTTTATTAACTCATGTTCGGTACTGGCTTTCTTCAAAGTGTGGCTGGCCAAACTTGTGATTCCTGAGAGGGGTCTGTTTTACAGGCCTTTCGAAAATGAGGCCCTTGCAAGTAATTCAAGTAAGGCATGCAGAATAATTAGTGAGTCTTAAATTTGTTTAAAACGTAGCCTAAATTACTAGTCTTTGCAGATTTGTGCCCTTCATTACTTCGTTTGTATCTCTTACATGTGAGTTTTGTGACGGACCAGAGAAAAACACTCAGTGAAATGTCATTGTGAAAATATTGACAACACATGAAAAGGTCCTTTCTGCAATGGAGAAAACCTACTTTAGCACATCTGTTCCAAACATGATTTGAAATTAGTTCCTCCCAAATAATGGTATCATTTACCCAATACCTGCCAACTGGAAATAACTGCACATAGGGAAATGTCTAAAACATAATTTGCCTGGGCCATTTTTGAAGAGAAGATCAGGTGTGAGATAAATTGTGATACTCAAAGCAAAAGTCCCATTTTTAACCTGAGAAGTACAGAGGATAACTAGGGACTGTGTTCCTCCAGAAGGCATCTCAGAGCCACAACAGCTTTATTTCTACTTTCAGGAGTTCCAGAATAGACATTTTTACTACTGCTAGGAATGTGCAAGTATCCTGTATTCTTTCTTCTCTCTGGCCTGTATCTCTTGTCTGTGAAAACATTTAGGTTCTTAATGTTGTTCTGCTGTCATCTGCTACTGAACATGTCTGTGCTGGACTCGTGTGTCCCTCTTGGGTTTGTTAGCCAGGAACCAAGCCCTGCACAGTCCTTTATGATGATTCAACAAAAGTATAAAAGTTGGAATCCAGAGGATGATTTGGTGCTGAACCAAAAGAGCTGGATTGCTCTTTCCATGTAAAATGCTGGTTGGCTTCTTTTCTTTCCTTTATTTTCCATCTGGAGAGTCTTAACACTCTTGGGAGAACTGTGATGGCTGCGGTTCTATCTGCATTACAGCTTGTGTCAGGAATGTGCTTTTGAAATGAAGCTACTCATTGCACCTGCCTACTGTACCTTGCTCTGCACCATAAAATGAAGTTTGAGAGCTGGATTAAATTGGAATGAAAGTAAAGTGGAAAATATTCTGCCTAGAGCTAATATGCATTCAGCCCATGGGGCCAGACTACAGCTTGTCTGGCACCACACCTCCAATTCACCTTCATATCCAGAGTGTGGATGTCACTTCCTCAGCATCGACTTTGTTTCTGTTTTGGTCTTACTGTGCTTTCCTACATGTTCGTTTAGCTTAGCCTGTGATACAGATCAGTTCCTGTATATCTTGAGACAAACAGCCTTGGAAAAATCCATGAGCCAAGTGTGGGAGAAGTGAAAGGTTTTGTTTTACATTACAAGCTGTGTAATGTGCAAACTCCGCTTGGTACCTTTGGTTCTCCTGCCTGAATCTAAACCCCACATAAGATTTATTCTGCAAACTGGTGCCCTAAAAGAGAAATTTCATTGCAGGCTTGCATCAGCACAAGGGTTTTGGACACTGTAAATATGAGGAGTGGGAGATGACACATTTGTGTCTCCTTAAAGTGAGAGTGAGAGTCATGCTACTCCTGCTGTGCTTGTTCCTAACAGAATTGGGAATTGCTTACTTTGTCCCATGTGGAATTTTGTTTCTATGGTAGAGTGGAAAGGCAAATGTTTCAACATATTTTTACCAAGTACACTTAATCTCACTTAAATAACCTTCCCAACCCACCAGCCACCTACAGTAGGACTTCGCTTCACTGAAAGATTAGTGTATTATAGTAAGAAATAAAGCATTTATAGGCAGTGACAGAGGATGCAAAATAATTGGGTTTTATGCTTCATGAATTCTTCTTGCTTTCTGTTACCACTTTGTGTATCCTTTTACTAGCAGCAGGATTCATTAGTTGAAGATTAAAATTCTCAATTGCCCTTAGAAAAAATGTGGGAAGCAAGTCTTTACCTGCAGCCGACATACCTGTGATCTGAGCTAGAATGACTGTATCTTGAAAAAAGGAGAGCTGAGTTTTTATATTTATTCAGGTTTTGGCCTATTTTCTAACAGTGCAAATAGACAAGCCTTTTTGCTATTTGCATTTTTTTGTAGCTATGTAGAGATGATTTTCATCTTCTTGTCCTCACAAAATGCAAGTTAAACAAAATCTGCTGTCTGTGCTCAACTCTTTGAACTCTGTGGTGCTGTAGAAGAAGAGTCAGATGCTGTCATTTTTTAGTGTCGAATTTAAAGGTTACAGCTATTGTAAGGTTTTTTTGGGGAATATTAAACACCCCATTTTTCACCCTTGCAGAGAATAGTTGAAACAGTAACTAATGCACATCTGAGTAGAAAGTTATGTGGAAAGTATCTTCAACTAAAACAGCAAAAATTTTTAGGGGAAAGACATTTGGCAAATGTAGCAATACTCTGTTATGCAAAATATGTGGCTCTTTTTCTCTTTTGCAAGATTTAAAGCTTCACATGCTCTTTGTTTTATCCATCAGGATTGTGATCTTTGGCTTCTGGCTGCAAACACAAAACACAGGCAAGAATGCAAGGTTGTCATGTGGCACAATCCTGCAGGAAAGCTGTTTTGACCATCACTTCTATCTAAGCAGGCGAAGCAGAAGTAGATAATTTCTGGGCATGTGCCTTGTGTTGCTCTGTAGTAGTGCTTTGTGAGTCTCTGAAAAATGTCACAGGCATCCTTTGAAAAGGGCATTGTGAGCCCTGAATGCTAGAAGGAGGGTGGCTGCTGTACAGGCTGAGAATTTCCAGGAGCTTCTTCTTCACTTCAGTGTATCTGATGTTTGCCAGTTTTTGTGCCCACATCCAACTCCTCTCTGTGTTTGTGTTCTGGGCTGGAGAACACATGACTGTACATAGATCCAAAGAGGATGGAATTTGTGCATGGAGATTCTAATGGGATTGCTTTTACAGGTGCTGAGGTGTGTCCATGCTCTAGGTCTGTGCTACCAACACTCTGGTGCAGTTTTTGCTTGGACATGCAGCCTGCTGGATGCTCGAGCTTATTTCGGAGTACGAGTGTATTTTATCCTCAGACTCCACGAGGGGAGTGTGCCGTGGTTCAATTGCAACATGTCACACAATTAGAAATTATTGTGATACAGCCGGCAGTCTCATGATTATCATCTCATTAGGCCTCTCATCTCGCTAGCTGCAATTTTTTGTAGCCGTAAGGTTAGTGGATAAAATTTAATACTTGTTGTAAAACTAAAACGCAGTATTTGCTTTTTTGGGAGTCTGTGAGACATTGCTTAAAATGAATTCTAAAGGAATTGCTATTTACTGGGGACAGCTGGTGACCTAAGGGTATGGAACACAGGTTAGGCTTTGGCATATCAATATTGATCATCATCAAGACAAAGCTTGTAGTAGCTGGTCTTCTGCATCCAGCACAGCCATCATCACAAAAACCCAAGGATCTTTGAGGTACTGAATTCAGGAAGCAAAGTGCTTGCCGCCCGTGAGTTTCTAAGGTTAAATCATGTCTCTAGACTTCAACATCTCAACCCCAAGATCTGGCCATACATCCACACTTGTGTTTGTATGGGGTAGCTAAAAATGCTATTTCTACTTTAGCCTTTACCTGATAGTCTAATCACTTCTCAGTTTAAACCATTAAAAAAAAAAAGTTTTTTAAATACTTGAAAATTACGCATGTCTAGCTTTATTGCATGGCTCCGTAGTTAATATTTATGCTCATATTTTCTTAGTTATTTCTTATTATGAATCTTATCAATTTAGTATATGTGTGCTAATTGAAGGAGACCTGTTAGTTGAGGATATAGTCGACCTTTGGTTCCTTTTGCATACAATAGCTGCAGTAGAACATACCAAATGTCAGAAACAAAACAAAAGAAAAAACAGTTTTATAAATTGTTTAGCTGTTACTTGTGAAGTAGGAGCATCTCTCTATGTTTGTCAGAGAAAGGAGAGGCAGCAAGCTGTTGGAACATGACAGTTACCTACAGATGCAGTATTTTTCATGGCAGGAGCTGTTCTGCTGTCATGCTGGTGACTTCAGGGGCAATTCTTCATGCCTCAGCCATATTTTGTCTTCTACATAAGCGCCGGGATAGATGAACTGCTGTGCCTGCGTGGAGTTTTACTGACTTGGAGCTATTGCAGTGTGGCTACACAGCCGACATTTCAAGGTTGTGGTGTGTTCTATTTGAGCTGCAGCTAAACCCATTGCTTTAACACCCTGAAATAGCTCTTCCTGCTACGTAACGTGTCCCCGTCATTCTCTCACCACTGTACATATCAGATCTTTGTAGTGACATTCCTGTAGTTTTATGGAATCTATTTAGAGTAACAAAGCAAAAATACAAATTTGCACTTCCCTGATATCATATGTCTGCTGTTCTGCACATTGGCAGCTGGTTCACTGTCATGCTTTTAAGCTGGAACTGTAATTTCATTTAGGACAAAGAGTTAAAAACATGTATGCGGACTGTAAATATTGTTACTCCCAGACTTGTTTAATAAAATGTACAAACCTGTAAAGTCTTTTAAGATTTAAAAATAATAACTTATTTTAATACTCCATAAACCTCTGAATCCTTGCTATTTTCTGGTTCATAGCGTACAGCACGGAGCCTCAAGTACAGAAGCTGCAGCTAGACTTTTAATATACATAGTGTCATGCTCTGAGAGTAAGACTGGAACGCTAAGCAAGTATTGTAAAATTTAAAAAAAAAACAACGTAGAGGACACTTGCAGCTGTCCTCTACACTTTTTCTGTTTCTGACGTGTTGCACAGAAGTCTGTAACTGGTTTTATTTTAATTTGATCATATACCTGTAACTTGTCTCCCGGGAATTATTTGCTGGTTATTTGAGTTTGATCTTTTTTCTTGAAGCAAAATTTCAAAGCCTTCAGGCTTTGTGTGTAGAAGGAATCTGTAAATTTAAGCTGAGAGTCTCATTGTCAGAGGCCTAATAACTGCATCTGCTTTGTTTGTATTTTTAGGTATCTGTCTTTGTGTGTTTTCTATGTGTTTGTATGATCTGTGATTGATAAGACATGATTGGAGCAATAAAATTCATTGTGTTAGGATAGAAATGTGCTGTTTGCCCTTTCTGAAGCTGTAGAAGGAAGACCATGCTCAGGTGTTTGATAGGCTGTGTTTGGTCCTTGATCCAGGGATCCATGTTAAAAGATTTAACTCTGCCAGTTGCAAGAGAAACATAATAATTCTGGGAAGTAAAGTCTGATATGCAATACAGTTTCTTCCCTTTGTGTTTCCACACTTGCCTTAGCTTCATTCTTACTTGTTGTCTGGGAATGGTCTCTCCTTTTTGTGTCCCCGTACCTTTCCCACCCCGGGCACTCTGGAAAGTTATCCCAAGAGTTTGCAAAGGCTAATTTTCCATGCAAGAAACAGGCGGGAAATCTGGTCCACAAATGCATGGATCAAAGGGTTCCTGGTAGAAGTTCCTCGTCTCCCTTTTCCTCTTCAGTTTGGAGATGGTATAATCCTGATTGTAATGAAGCTTTGCCTCTTTTATTTTTCGTTTCAGGATTTAGGTAATGTCTTTTGAATGCCGAGAGTTAATGGTGATGGATGGAGCAGATTATACATTATTTGTATTTGCTGTAAATGTTTTTTGACACGAAGCTGTAGCCATAGTCACCCACAGATCTGATAACTGTTACCATGGGTGACAATTTCCATTTCACTCCTAAAGAGGATGAACTTTCCGAGAAATTGCACATACGTTAGATTTTAAATTAACTCAGTGTTGGGCCTTGAAGAAATCTTAGTTCTTTCTGCCAATAATTTCGCGTTTACTGTGACAAACCTATACTTCAGGCTTTTTACACCGTTAATGAAAATCTTAACCTTCAGCTGCATCATCAGAGATACTGCTGTACTAAAGTTACTGACAGTCTTGCTGAAAGTGGGCTCTGGAGAGGTGCCTGGTGCAGGCATTGGAAACAGCTCAGCTGGTGAGTGACTCCATGGCGAGCTGAGGCAGGGTACCACAGTTCTCCCTGCCTGTTTGCTTTGGCGGCCAGGGCAAGCCCAAGGCAGCTGGAAAGTGGCTCTTGGGGAAAAACAGCTGCATGAGCCAGTACGCTGTGCAGGTTCAGAATGTTGACCCAGGAGGAGGGCAGGCTCTCTGAGGCAGGGTGTCAGGAAGGCAGGACTTCAGCTCTGGCTTCCACAGCAGCCTGGGGCTCACTAAACAGTCCAGCTAACAGGAACTTCACTCGGCTGCCGTTTTCTGTGCCGTGTCTCTGTTGATTGGAATAGCTGGGCAGTAGGGAAGACTCCGTAAAGCTGCAGCACTGTATCTGTAATGCCGTGCTTTGGCAGTGCTAGCAACAGCAGCAGTGTGGGAGAGAACCTTTCTCCAGACTTTCTTCTGTTTGCGACTAGGAACACTCATAATTCTTCAATCACAGTAACATGGTCATTGAGGGGTGTCACTGAAGGGCAAGCTGCATTTGTTGAATGCCAGAGGTGTATTTCTTACCTTCATAAATATACTTGGATTGACTTTTTTAGGTCGGTCTTAATTTTTCATTTTCTGAGTTTATGTATTTTGGAATTTAAATAATTGCAATTTACCAGTTGTGGCTTCTTTTCCTATCCTTAACTTGATACTCATGCTTTAGCCTTAATCCAAGGTCATTTACCGACGTTGGGGTATGGTACCTGCAAGAATTCTCAAGTATGTTGAGGTCTGTGTACTGGATGAGAAACTCCCCAGAGCTGCACATGGAGAAAAGGATGCTCATGGAGATCCTCTCTTCTCTCAGTGTACTCTCCAGCCCCTTTTCATATTTCTGCAGCACACAGCAGCTCTTTGACACTGCCCCACTGGCAAGATGACAACCCCTTCTGTGCATGTGACCCAGTTTTTTAATACCTTTTTCCTCCATGCCGTGAGAAATGCTTTTTGAAAATGGGGTGAAGGTGATGGGAGGAAGAAAGTGCTAACTGCCTTGCTCTGTGGTTCAGGTTCTGTGTCTCTTACCAAATCCTACGAGTGGTAGCCCCACCCTGAACCGACAGCGGAAGTCATCGAGCCTATTTGCAGCACTTTATCTCATCATCTTTTTACGAAAGCATAGTAAACAAGACAGAGAAACCAGAATTTGTTGAGAGCACGGGGTGAATAGCTGCAGCAGAATTAAATCAGCATGTCTGAAGTTGGGTTTGGACATGACACAAGCTTCTCTGTCATAGCAAAGGAAGGTTTTTCCTTTCCCTTAGGAACAGGTCCAACTGAAGAGCAAAGTATTTGGCTCAGTATTCTGAATTTAGCTGTAGCCTTTCTACAAACATTGTGTTTGTACCAATTGATTTGCAGTTCAAATATCACCTTGTGGTCCGTGATGAGGTAGATACTATGGCCAAGGAAAGCTCATGTGCTGCCTCTCCTCTGTCAGTCTACAAGTCTGATAGCCTTGAGTAGTGATTTACTGATTACAGAAGGCTTTGCAGCCTCTGCTTCCCACAAGACACTTGAGCTATGAGGATCTGTGCAGATCTTTTTCCTTTTCTTTCTTCCCTATGTTTGGTTCTGTGCAAACCTCAGTGTCTTCTGTCAGCTGCATAAGCAAATGCAGGGTGTATGGGTATTTTGACCTCTTTTTCTCAGCAGTTTGGTCAGTCCCCTTCCCCTGCTGTGTTTCATTCTTAGAGTGTGTCAGTCTAGTTCTGATTCCACTTATTTCTCACACTAGGTAACAGGAACTCGGAGATCTGCATATGAATATCTTTGCACGGCTATAATCTGCTTTTGTACACTGCAGGGTGCACCCTGAACGGAAATGTTTGGGCCATTTTGCCCAGCTTTTTGTCTCTGCTGTTATATTGAAGATTTGGGTTTGATTCCTGAGCCTTGATTCAGTCTGTTATGTATCTCTGTATATAGCAGCACCAGCTTGATGCTTTGCTTTGCTTTTTGTGTCTCGAGGCCAGGCTGCGGGGGATTTTGAGCAACCTGGTCTAATGCAAGGTGTCCCTGCAGCCATAGCAGGGGGGTTGGAACTACATGATCTTTAAGGTCTCTTCCAACCCAAACCATTCTGTGGTTCTGTGATTCATTCACACTTTGCCATCTGCAAAATGCAGCGTGGACTGGGGGAACACTGAACTCAGGCATTGCAGTTTTGGACCCTGTTTCACAGGAATTAATACATTGCTTTGAAGTGATGATTAGCAACTTTCATCTCTGGGCTTTGTATGGAAAGGTGTGGGTTGATATAGATGGTCTTGTGTGCTGCTGCTTGGCTTTGGTGGGTCATATGGGAGGACGCAGTGGCAATGTATAGGTGCAATATTTTTGAAGCTGGATGGAGGCACAGAACAGTTGCATCATTGATCTGCAGGGAGATTTCTCATGGTAGCTGAGGGTGTGACCACAAAGATGCTCATGCTTCAGGAATTCTGGAGATGAAGCACCAAAATGCTTTGCAACAGGCAACAGAGAGACTAAAGAAATAGGAGGTATGTGGTAGGAATTTCATGAGATCCTTGCTAGCCAGCCTGTCTGAGGCAGGAAAATCAAGTCCTGCTGTCAGTCATGTAAAGGTGAGGGGTAAAACTCATCCTCCTAACAGCAGATGTTACAAACTGCCACAGTTGTCCAAGTGGGACAAAAGTGTGTACAGCTCAGTGGAGATCACCTGCTGGACTACACTGTCCCAAGCCCTGTTGATGATGCTATTGTCCCATCTGTCACTGAGCCTTTTTTAGTGCTTGTTGGGCTGTTTGTGACACCCGGCTGTTTTCCTGTGGTGGATGGGGCAATTTGAAGACATGGGAACCGTGGTTCAGCAGAGTGGGGGCTCCTGCTTCAGTGCCTTAAACTCAGCCTCTCATTTCTGACTTTGTCTGGCAGGGCAGTTGTGCTCAGCTTTGCTGACACTATTATTTGTGGAGCCGTGCTGCAAACCAGCATACCAATCCAAGTTAAAATAACTCTTTCAAAACAACTGTGATCTGAGTCCACAGACCGTTTTGTCAGCATAACCGAGGGCTAACATGCTTTGTCCCAGACCTAGGTACAGGAACGAGGGCAGAAAGTGTAACTGCGGGTTACTGAGGGTGAAAATACCATATACATATCATGTAGAAATAAAATCAAAAGGCAGGCAGGAGGTAACCTAACTGAAACTGGGCATTGCAGAAGTTACTTCTGCATTCTCAACTGTTTCTTTTCTGCATACAGTGGAAAACAAAAACTCAACAGCTCATACTGCTGTTGTAGTTTGGCGAGTTTGGTGTTTTTTTTTCCCTCTGGCAACACTCTGTTCTCATCAGAGCTCAATTAAAGTTAGCTGGATAGTTAGATCAAGGATTCAGGTTAAGTTTGGAGAGGGGCAAATGCTGTGGGGAGGTGCTGGAGATACTTTATGTCAGCAGTTCCATAGTAGAGCTCCTTGTGCAGTACAAGTACAACTGGAGCGTCAGTGGCAAGGCAGAAATAAGTGGGACATGGAAAAGCGGGGAAAAGAGATCATTACTTAAGCTGGACCTACCAGCAGACTTAATATTTGTTGAAATGCTTCCCAGGGAATTCAGGGTGTTAAATGTGGTTTTGCACTTCTTGGGTTTAGTAAGGTGCTTGGAACAGCCTTGCCTGATGTTTTTGGAAGCAAGCTGGGGCTACTTGAAGCTGCCTATGCAACTTGTGAGGGAACCATATTGGAATAAAGGCTTGGTGTCAGACTGGGAGGTTGTATTGAGCAGGGTTGTTGGGTGGGATGGGAAGGGAGAAAATCAGTGTTTGACACAATTCAGTATTTTCAGTGATTTGATGTAAACGAAGGAACAGTCTGCACGTTTATTAAGCTCCAGGTTAGTAGGCTGGGGGGAGGACAGGACTGGGACTCACAATGTTTGTAGAAGCCAAGAACTGTGGAATAAAACGAAAGAAAAAGGCAGAATGTCTACTTTTTGTAATGGCTAGTCAGTGGCATGAATTGAGGGGGAAGAGTGGCTGGCTTGGTACCTTCGTGGTTTGTGAGACAAGCGCAAGTGAATGTTGTGCATTTTATGTACACAGAAAGGCAAACTGGCTGGGACATGTGACTGAGAAGTGTTATTGAAGAGTCACTTAACTCTATAACAGCCAATAAAGCTTAGGCTGCAATATGTACCCAATGCTGGACACTGGGCTTCCACAAAAATGCAGATCACATGGAAGGAGTCCAGTGGAGACTAAACAAGCAAAGGTCTGGATAATGTTATCTGCAAGGGAAGGTTGAAGCAACTGCCTTTGGTCATTTTATATAACAGAAGATTGTAGGAGAACCAGAGTTTTTAAAAGGGATGGATGCAAAGAGGAAGAAAATAAATGGTTCTCTGTAATGTTTGCAGGTAAGGTGGGGAACAAAGAGTATAAATTGTAGGAAGGGAAATATAAGTTAGACATTCTGAAAAGTTTTTAAATAGTAAAAACATCTATGTACTGGGATAATTTCTCTGCAATAATATTGCATTTTTTCATGAGAGGTCTCCAAGAACAGGTTAGACAAACTACTGTAAGGAATAGTTTAGTGTATTTTATGCGGGCTGAGCAGTCAGAAAGCATCAGGTGATTGGAGTTTCATCATCCCATACCGTCTGTGGTTATATCTGATGCTTCAGGTGCTAAGGGCTGTGGACAGAGTGGGAATGCTGCCCCACGCCCACCTGGTTCGCACATGCTCTGCTGCACCAGCTCAGCCACTCATTCACATACACTGCCAGAACGAGCCACCACAGCTGATGTGGCTGAGCACGGCAGAGCTTTATCAGTATGGGTAGTTTTGAGTGGAATGGATAAAGCAGCACTCTGGTGAGTGAGCCAGGTGGGTTATGAGGCATAGGAATAGTTTTGCAGGGATCAGTGCTAAGTAGGAGCTGGAAAAGGGGCATTTCTGCACTGTGGGTCTCCTTTAGAGCTCACCCAGAGCCTTATTACTTCAGAGTTCTTCATAGGATTATATTTCTCCTTTTTAAAAATTTGCTGTAGTGAAGTTAACAGAGTTTCTCCACAGCTCTGGGCTGAGTAGTCATTTCAACGCCAAAAAGTGTACAAGGCTTAGTTAACTTCAAGTGGAGTATTTTACAATAGACACCCTATTCTGACATGTAAACCTCATCCTAGATTGCTGAGGGAAGCAGTGAAGGATTTGTGCCCTCTTGACATTTTCAGAGGTCGAATATGAAGTCCTCTGTCATGTTGCCAGCCCAGAGAGCTACATCCCAGTGCACGTTTCCAGAGGACAAGTCATGAGAGACTGAAATTGTTCTTCACAAGATTATTCCTGTAGCAGCTCTGCGTTACTTACTATTAAATGCATACGTGTTTTTTCTTTTTTCCTACTCAGGGATTCTTTTCTTGCTTTGTTCTTCCGTATGCAAGAGTTTTCCTGGACTACCTGTGACACCAGCTGAACTCCTGCACTTTTCTGACCATTAGCTGTGGTCAGGGAAATGTCACTTAAAGTTCAGCTGCTGCCTCATACTGACAGCAGAGGTAGGCAGGAAGGGGAGAGTAAAGAATTACTGCTGTGTCTGCACATTCTGGTAGAGAGCTTTTGAAGACTCAAGATGAATCCTGCTTTGCTTGTCTCCAGGGTAGATGTTTATGCAGATTTAATGTTGCTTGCTATCTTTGCCCCAGTGGACCTGAGCTTTTATTTCACTTTTCTGTGATATGCACGCAATGAAAGGAAAGCATGTTCAGGTTCAAGCACGTGTGTATTCACAAGCAGCTCATGAGACTTGAAAAGAATATTGTTTGTTCCTTGCTCTCAACGAAGTGCCACGGTCAGACTGCCCCGGACGCCTCACTGCAGGTATCAGCTGAGGCCTTCTTGGTGCCTCAGCTAGATGGGGAAGTTTTTTGCATTATTTTTATAGTTGCTGCAAAACAATATCCCTACCATATCTCTTTGGTTTATCTCAAAGTGCATTTCACAGCTTGTGTAACTTTCTCTGGTGATTTCTCTCCATAACCAGATTTATGAAACTAATCTGAGCAGGACCTATTTGCCCTGTGTTGTAGGGTCTATATACTCACTCACTATGGTTTTCAGTTATTGTTAATTTATTCTACAAATTATTCTTTGTTCACTTCTGTAGTCCAAATCCCATCTATGATGCCTGGCGTGTTCAGAATTCCTTCCATGTGGACTGAATTCTACTTCTTACCCCATTGATGTGAACCTAGAGGAACTCTCTGTATTTCATAGAACGTGTCTTAAAATGTGTCTTAACACTTTCTGTGGCTACTCCATTCCATTCTGTAGGAAAGGGCTCAGAAGGCTCCACATGCATTGGAAGTAGTTTCTTACATTGCATTTATGCAAGGACTTTTATTTTTTAATAGTCTTTTGGGACTTCATTGTGAGCTTACCTTTGAGAAATACTTAATCACTGGTCTTAAGTGAAAAATAATATGAGCAGACTATATTTCACAGGACTTAGATGCAATATTTTGGAGTTACTAACTATGAGCTTAGGTTTCTGTCTTCAGGAGACTTGCAACTTACCTGTAAAGCTGAAGTTCTTTAACTTTTCGGTTTAGCTTGATGGTGATTCAGACAGCTTAAAATATGAGTATTTCAGAAGTACGAAAAGAAATTATTATGCTCCCTTTAGCTAGTTCTTAATACAAACCACAATGTGGTCGTTTTTAAAAAAACAAGCTACTTGCAGCTTCAGGGAAACTCTGAGGAGCTACTACACCCTCTTTCTCTGGTTTTACTGTGACGTGAGCTTTGTGTGCTCCAGAGGAGCCACGCAGAGTGAGAGATTCCTCCAAGGTTAGTGTGGTCCTGGACAGCAGAGGATCAGTTTCTTAAAACCTGATCCATTTTGGCTCTGGTTTTAAACAGGGCCCGAGGGGGCGAGAAGGTCTGTTCTATGGAGAGCTGAAGTTAATTCCTCGAGTTGGTGGTTTTCTGTCAATAGACAGATGTACTTTTCTCTCTGAGAGGTCCAGTTCTCACGGTAATTTCTCTTACAGGGAGCAGTATATGTGTTCGGTGGACCTGCAGGATTTGCAGCCAGTCCTTGCACGTGTACAAAACACAGGTGCAGATTAAGGAAAGACTTGCAGCTTCCTTTGACATTAAAAGATAGAAAAGGGGATTTACAGCTCATTAGCATTGTCCCCCATCCTTCCAACCGTTTGATGTATCTCTTCAATGTTTCACTGTTTTCTTCCCATAAGGGTCCTGGATGTCTTACTATCTGTTGAAGCTTGTAAAAGGCATTTTTTGAGGGGCTGGTTTTGAATCATATTCTTAGACCCAACTTTGGGAGCAGTGGTTGGTTTGACCAGAAGTGTACTTGTATTAGACTCTCCAGTGGCCCACAAAAATTTCAGATCAGTTCCTGCGTCCCTGTGCTGTCAGACAGAGTATGGCAATTCCCATTGCTCTGTACCAGCTGGAGGTCTGCCTCAGTGTGTTGGAAAATGCAGGAGGCAGTTGCTGCGGTGCGTTTGTTAACTTAGTTGGCCTGAAGGGTTATGCAGTGTGAGAACTTCCATCATTCTAATCCATTCACTAAATGTTTTTCCTCTCCACAGCTCTGAAAAGTCCAGCTGCATTTCATGAACAAAGACGGAGTTTGGAGCGGGCCAGGGTAAGATGCAATGTAGTATTTAGTGTTTTGGGAAAGTCAGGAATAGTGTGTCTTGTGTTTTGGGTGTCCTGTAACTGCTAATGAGATGCAGAAGGGAATTGTTCATATTGTGGATGTAATACAGCTTTCTGTAGTCAGAGGTGTATTGGATGGAGTGTTCTGTAGCTTGCATGTGCTGCTGGTTAACCCTCAGTGAACGAGTTGTGCCTGAAAGCCATTGAATATGGAGCCTGGATTTTCCCTAGAGCCATCTTTCTGCAAGTGACTGATACTCTTCTTTCCCACTGTCCATACACTTGAGATTTTTATTTTTATGGTGTCTGTTTTGCCTTTAAATGCTATTAAATGCTCTTGTCATGTGGAGCTCAGTTCCATCTTTGAGGAAAGTTTCTCTGTTACCTGCACATTGTTTATCTAGGAGACTAGAAATTCAAAATTAAATAGAGAGGATTGCCCCCAAAATCTTGTGACACTGAAATCACAGACTTCTGGCTCTATAGAAGGAGGAAGCCAGGCATCACACTTCATGTGCCACCTTTTCTGACTGGGGAGTTTTTTCATAATTTCTGTTCCTCAGAAGGCCTCTGGGGATGTTTTTTTCTGATTAGCCTACAGTGGAATGAAACTTGTTATGACTAAGTTTTGTTTCAAAAGTGAAAGCAACATAAGTAAAAAAATAACAGCTGTGATTAAGACCTGTAAGGGGGCCCCTTTAAACTTTGGAAGTATTGGAAGAGGGGACTTTGCATTAAGACCAGTGACCAAAGGGCTTTTGCTTATTTCTCCTATTTTTTCCCTAAAACTTTATTAAGTTAATATTTTTATGTGGGCAGTTGAGCAACTACGGTGCAGTTTTCTGAGTGACTTTAATACTTACTTTCTCTGGAGGCCCATCCTGATGGCCAGTACTTAGCACTCTGTTACCCACTGCTTCCAGATTCCCATTCCTCAGCTGTGTAAAGAGTAATGTGTTCAGCCTGTTGGGGTCACGTCTGTACATTGCTCTGTAGCACATTCTCCAAAGACAGAGCTAAAAGCAGCTCTGGAAGTGAAATAAGCCTTGTCACAGCATTTAGATTCTGCCCCCTGAGGGACTGCGTGGGGTCTTTAGCTTAACAAATAACGTATCTTTAATCAAATTAAAGAGTATGCCCAAACCACAAGTCAGCCCTGAACGCCAGCAGTACCTGAAAATATTTTCTGTAAACAATGGAACCAGTGCATTTGTCTTTAACGTAAAAAGAACTCTTATGGATGTTACCTGACACAAGATAGTGGTGGTGCATCCAACGGGAAAAGAGGACTGCAGCTCCTGAGGAAGTCCTTCCCAGTCTCCATTCTGTGGGGCAGCATTGCACAATTGACTGGGGTAATTACACTGGAAGGTCATCTTTAGAGTAAGCTCGTTCTCTGGGGGCTCTGGGACAGGAGATAGGCCCCTTCTCCACTCTGTGCTTATTTAGAGCTCAGTAACAGCTAAAGATGGTTGGTTCTTTTCATTGTGCTGTTCAAGATTACCTCGCTCCTGTGTCTGATCAGCTGAAAGTGGTTCTTGCTTGCCTGTTTTTGCTACAGACAGAGGACTATCTGAAACGCAAAATCCGGTCCCGGCCAGAGAGATCAGAGCTGGTTAGGATGCACATTCTGGAAGGTATGGCACGTGCTGAACATGGAAACATCAAAAATAAACTTTATCCTAAATGCTTTTTTAACAGCCTTCTGTTTTGCCACTGACCTCCAAAGCTTCCTTCCACTTGGGAGCAGGCAGATCAGCACGCCTGTTGCATGATTCCATGGGAGGGATTCAACTCTGCTTGCTTGGAGATTATTGTCAGAAGAACCTGTTGTGGGAATTCAAATTGTGCAGCTTTATGCAGCTGAGCAACCGTGAAATAGAATGACCATGGACTGCTCTTCTGTTTAGGGAAGACTCTGTAAAATGTCCAAGAGGGAGTGAGGCAGATTTGATCTGATTAGTAATGAACCTCAGCTTCAGAGAGGGAGTGCTGTGCTGCTGCTGAGCACCAAGCTTGGGGCACTACCAGAGAGAAAAGATGAACGAGAATTGGGTGACATCAGTTTGAGAACAGTGAATTTGTCACAAGGGCTACTGTAGTTATCTTTATAACCTAAATATATGTAGTATGTGTCATATCTTTATAGTGCATATCTATTGTTATCTATCACCTGTTTTTCTGTACAGTTATCTACTGTTACCTACAGTTACCTTCCTGAATAGAATTTAAATACTGCTGAAGGGTATGGGTTGACCATTACTGGATTAATGCCATTTTATTTACTTTCCCACAGAGACCTCAGCTGAACCCTCCTTGCAGGCTAAGCAGCTGAAGCTGAAGAGAGCCAGACTGGCAGATGACCTCAATGAGAAGATAGCGCAGAGGCCAGGGCCCATGGAGCTGGTGGAGAAGAACATCTTGCCTGTGGAATCGAGCCTGAAGGAAGCTATTATTGGTAAGGTCAGAGGGGATCTTTGTGGAGAGCATTTCCCACATGTGGCTGTGATTACCCATCAATTCACCTGCATGTCTAAGAGCGTGCAATCCCGTGGCTGGTCTTGTTTTCCTGGCCCAGAATCACAGCTTTCAGCCCAAGGATTCAGAAAAGCAGATTTCCCTCTGGCCCAGATAATGCTATGGAGACATTAAATTATAGGGAATGTGGACATTCCAGAATAATGTCAAAGTAATTGTATGCCCTAAAGACTTGAAAGGCTGTTGGAGATTGTACTCCCTAGATTGCCTACTTAAAATCTCTCTCTCAGTATAACGTGTCAACAACATGGTCAGGGAGAACCCACTACTTAGATCAGGAGGGGAGACAGAATATAAACAGGTGTGATGAAACAAAAGATGTCTGTGAACTCAAAAACTTCAGAGGATTCAACCCCTTTAAAAATAAACCAGAACAGATGTAAATCATGCCAGTGCCATTCCAAGGGCTGAAAGGAATGCTGAGGAATAGCCTTCCCACTCCCTCAGCAGTGCTCTTTCCCGTCTCCCCAGACTGAGCAGTCTGTGTGTCTGTGGTTATTCATCCCCTCAAATACGCACAGCTACTGTAAAGACAAATGGGACACAACTGTGAGCAAGTTGGAATACTTTCCATAAAAAAGGAAAAGGACAGTGTTGTGGGAGAGCCTGGCTTCACTACTGAGCAAGACGTAGTTGAGGAAGGGTGAACTTGTGAACTTAAGCATAAGAGATGTGGTTTCTTTCTGACTGGGCAAAGTACATCTCTGGATTCCTCTTGGTTTTAGGTGAGGTGCAAATGACAGTATTTCCCTGCTTACCAGAATTAATTTGAGAAAATATGGTCTAAAAAAACATTGGCACATTACAAGTACACTCATGCAAATTTATCTACTGGGCGTGTAGATGGACAGAAATGCTAATAGCAGCCAGGGCCACCACTTAATCCACAGCCCTTGTTGCTTGTAAGACGAGAGGACAATTTAGGAATCTGTCTTCCAAAACAGAAAAATCCAAGAGAGATTCTCTCTTCCACCATACAGGAGGAACACCAAAGAAACCATGACTCAACCTTATACTGTCCAGTCTTCTTCTTTGGTGCCAGATGATAGTGAAATAAGCCATGACACAGAGCTAGGTTTGGGCAGACCTGAGTATCTCTTCTTACACTCACTGATCTTGCCTGGCTAAGAAGCAAGGGAAATGGTTCACCCCAGTCTGCATCATTTTATTCTACTGATAGACAGTGAATCCAAACACTTAAACCTGATCCAGTTGGCACTCCATTCTCTCATTTTTAGCTGGTGCTTTAAGCACAACTCTCCATGCCATCATTGGCTTTATGAAATGTCTAATGTCAAGTAAAGTCATTTCTTATTCCACTTTACAGACCACAGTTGATGTTTTTTTTTTTAGTTGGACAGGTGAACTACCCAAAGGTTGCAGACAATTCCTCCTTTGATGAGGACAGCAGTGATGCCCTCTCCCCAGAACAGCCAGCCAGCCATGAGTCCCAAGGGTCTGTCCCATCGCCGATGGACTCCCGGATTTGTGAGCCTCTCCCTAGCACCACTGGCACATCACTAGCTCAGGTGAGAATGTGGAGGCCTCCTGCAGTGCCCTGGAGCTTCATGCTGATTTGTGGCAGAGGATCCTAAAACGTGAGACTAAGGCTTTCCTAAGAGGTATAATCTGTGAGGTTTCACTAGGGGTCTTAGCTCTGTGTGGTGTCAGTGACGTCCTCCTCTGGTTATTCAGAAACGCTCACGGTGGTGCCGTGTGGGGAACGGGGCAGCCATTGCTTGTGATCCAGCCTGTGTGCAGCTGATCCCAGCAGGCAATGCCAGAAGATGCAGGTGTGGCATTTCGATTCCTTTTCTGCCCTAAGAAGTTGTGCTGCTTCTCAGGACAACTGAAGCAGTGGGTTAAAGGAGTCTGATTAAAGATTTGAAACCTATGCTCCTTCCTTCTAAGTGGACACTTCCTACACTCTATTAAACTATCTCCCTCCTCTTGTGTGTATTCATGATGCCTTTTTCTGTCCCTGCAGGGTTCATCCCAGTTGCAGATCAGCGCAGACTCCAGTGAAACTCTTTTCCTACCTGAGCAGCCACCTCCGCCACTGCCACCTCCACCTCTTCTGCCCCCTAGTCTTACCAATGGAGTGGCTCTTACTGCTGCCAAGCCTCCACCAACACTCATTAAGGTACTGTTTTGGCTGATGTCTTCCTTGTTGTAGTCTGAAGGAAGATGGTTACTTTTAAGCAGGTTTGGAGCTGGAAGTATTAGATTAACAGATGCAAAGGAAGGAAACATTTCTCACTAGTGTTTTCCTCTGACACTAATTGTAACATATTTAATGGGATTTTCTGCTCCATGGAATGCAGAATTCACCTTCTGTACAACGGGTGCTGAATGCAAAATATTTTGAAACAATCAGTGTTATCTATAATTAGAGTCAATGAGTCTGCACTGGATGAGCAGATGATCTGGTGTGCTGGGAAAGGTGACCTGCATTATGGTGCAGTGTAAGCTGCTGCCTGTGCTGTGTCTGAAATGTTATCTCAGTTACATGGAAAGACCCTGAGGTGTATGAACTAGAGAATTTCAAAATTAAAATCCCAGTGTGTGTTCTGGTTTACATGGGTTATTATGTTATATCAGTGTTTCTATTCTTACTTGCTTCCTCCTTTTCTTCTGAATAGCAAAGCCAGCCCAAGTCTGCCAGTGAAAAGTCTCAGCGCAGTAAAAAAGCCAAGGAGTTGAAGCCGAAAGTCAAGAAGCTTAAATATCATCAGTATATTCCCCCGGACCAAAAGCAGGACAAGGGAGCTCCTCCCATGGATTCATCCTATGCCAAAATACTGCAGCAGCAGCAACTCTTTCTCCAGCTTCAGATCCTCAACCAGCAGCAGCAGCACTACAACTATCAGACCATCCTGCCAGCCCCACCAAAGTACGGGTCTGCAATGGCAGCTCTGTTAGGAAGCACTTGGTTCCCCAGCACTGTTAGCAGAGATGTGGTGTTCTCGGTGGTGTTCAGGGGTGGCCACTGGATGTGAGAGGTGTGACACACTCAGTCTTGTAGGTTCCAGAGGGCCTCAGAAAGAGCCGGTGTGAGATGAATCAGACAAAAGCAGCTGAAGTGAGTCGGTTGGCACAGCAAGGGGCATAGTCAACAGCATTGGTGTGCTTCAGTGTCTAGGACAGCACTGGTGACTCAGATGTTTCTGAGCATGTATGTTTGTCGACACTGAGGGCCTCTGGTGTCTGTCCACTGTGGTTTTGACGTCTGTGTTCTTTCTTTTCCTGCAGGCCTCCAGGAGAGCAGCAGAGTGGTGCCGGTGCCCCTGCCGTGCGCAATCTCTCTGCTGCAGTCAGCAGCACATCATCAGTGTCCTCTGGTTCCAGTGGGCTGATGAGACAAAACAGTAACGCTGCGGTGGGCAAGCCTGGCCCTCTCCCTGCCAACCTGGATGAGATGAAGGTAAATGTTCTGTGAAGCTGCACAGACCCTTTTTGCCATTGTCAGTGGGCAGTACTGAATGATGTTGCTGGCCCAGAGCGGGGCTGAGGTGGACTGACAGGAATTAGTGATAGCAGCTGGCATTGCTACCCTGCAGTCTGTACCTGAGGTGCAAGTTTGTTGGCCTGCAGGAAGATCGGTTTAGCCCTTTGTCTCATAGCTCTGGTAGCTGTTGATAGTTGTTCAGATAGAAGTGTGTGTTCTCTTAATGCTGCCCTCTTTTTTCCCCCCATATCAGGTAGCAGAGCTGAAGCAAGAGCTGAAGTTGAGGGCCTTGCCTGTCTCAGGCACAAAGACGGACCTGATTGAGCGTCTCCGAGCTTACCAAGAGCAGAACGGTGCAGCCGGCCAAACAACCCCCACTCCCAAGCCCAGCACAGCAGCCGTCCTCCCTAAAGCTGCCGAAGTGGTGGTGGCCTTCCCAACTGCCAGGCTGAGCACAGGGCCAGCCCTGGTCACCACTGGCATTGCACCAGCAGAAGTAGTTGTGGCCACAGTTACTGGTGGCAGCGTCATGAAGTTTGGGAGCACAGGCTCAACTCCACCTGTTTCTCCAACTCCTTCTGAGCGCTCGCAAATGAGCACAGGGGACGAGAACTCGGGCACTGGAGATACCTTTGGAGAGATGGTGACTTCACCTCTGACCCAGCTCACCTTGCAGACATCTCCAGTGCAGTTCTTGGTGAAGGAAGAAAGCTCCAAGTCCACCTCCTGCAGCATGAATGTGGGAGCCAGGTCAGAGCGGTGTAGTGCTGGTAACAGCAGAGATGCAGAAGTTAGGGACAAAGACCAGATGCTGCAGGAGAAGGACAAGCAGATTGAGGAACTCACCCGCATGCTGAAACAGAAACAGCAGCTGGTGGAGATGCTTAGGCTACAACTGGAGCAGGAGAAGCGCTCTCAGCAGTCACAGCCGGCCCCAACAGCCACGGGAGAAGGAACGGCCCTCGCCTCCAAACCAGGGGCATTTGGCAGCCAGGTCAAGAGTGAAAACGGTTTCCTGAGTTGCCAGTCTGCAAAGCAATCCGGTGGCCAAACAGACCAATTCAGCCCTGCACCAACCGCTAGCCAAATGGACACTTTGAATCCAAGCCCAGTGCCAAAGAAAGCCGTGACGGTGAAGCAGGAGGTGCCAGCCGCGGAAGCAGAGCCGCCGTGCCAGTCCCACAGCCCGCGGCTTTTCCTTGGCCAGCAAGGGAGCGCCCTGAGCGACCTCATCAAGGGCACCCCTCCCCCCACCCTCATCACTGACTCCACAGGGACCCACATCGTCCTCACCGTGACCAAGCAGAGCGCCGAGAGGCAGGGCCTCTCTCCCCACGGGAAGGCAGGGAGCAGCTGCCCACCCTTGCAGGTAGGCAAGGGTTGGATCCCATCACTGCTGTGGGCAGTTGGGTTCTTCTCTCCTCTTCCCAGTCCGGTTACTGTAGGATGACTTAACAGGGTGGAAATTCAATGCAATTCAAATACTGAAAGGGCTGAGTTGCTTGCTGCAGTGGCTGCTAGATCGTGGCTTTGTAAAACAGAGCAGTGTAAGCAGATCTTCAGCAAAAAGACTGGAATTTGACAATGATGAGCTGTGTACAGCAGTGCACAATTGGCTCTGTGCATCACAGGCTGTTCAGCATTCTTCCAAACACATGGTTCTGCCTTTTGTCAGGCAGGACCTTGGGCTTGGACCACAAGGGTTTGCTGCCACAGTTCACTGGTTTTTGAAAGAACAACTGTGCCCGTGGTAGTAAAATGAGCAGAGTGTATTTCACCTCTTGTCCTTTACTGTAAAGATTGTAGTTGGAGTGATAGATGGGTCATCTTATCTACCAGGAGCTGAAATCAGACCCTGGGAGCAGACTGTTTGCTTTTTGGCTGCTCTTTGTTTTAATGCATGTCAGTATTTCAGTGTTAACAGAGTCTTTCATCAGAGATGATTTACTACTCCCCTGCTGGCATGAGCTCAGCACTTAACAGAAGTGTTCCGAGTGTTCCTTCCAGGAAGGGATAAATATGCCCAGGTTTTATGGCATAAGTCAAACCCCAGCACCTTCCATGACATCAAAGATAATTTTCATTCTCTGCTGATACATTTCTTGCACTTTCTGCAGAGCACGTGGCAGTGTCTGCCATCAGGGACAGGCACTGAGCAGGCTACGTTTGCTGCATAGCAGGCGAGATGTCGGCAGGTGTCTAAACGTCAGCATGCAGTGTCATCCTTGATACACCAGAGTATCTCACCTGAACTGCACCACTGCTCCACGAGAGCACAGCTCCTGTGTCAGGTCCGGCAGCCCTTGAGGCTTGTCATGGGTAGCCCAGGAATTTAGGCTGGTACTACCTCCTCTTTTAGGACTCTGAATTGCACCCAATCTGATTTCTCTGCTCAGTGAAAGAGAAGAACTGAATTTCATAAAGAGTGGGGAAAAACAAACTTAAAAATCCTGTAAGAAACCTAAACCCCATGTCCATGTCATGTCTGGGGAATAACCTGTATGGATACCCTTTTCTTTCCAGAGCGTACAATCATCACCCGCTAAACCTTCCAGCCAACCGCCGTGTCAGGTACCTACAAACACCCCTCAGCAGCCCACGCAGCAACAGCAGCAGCAGCAGCAGCAGCAGCAGCAGCCCAGAGGACCAAACCAATCTAAGGTAGCTCACTGCCTGCTCACTTTTCTCCCTTGGTTTTGTTTGCCTGCTGCCAGGGTTTGTACCCACAGGCAGATACCAGTGGGTGTTGTCTGTGGATTAAAAAAAATGAGGGCCCAGAGTGGGCAGCCTTGATTCACAGGGGTGTCCCAGGTTCTTGAAGGAGTGCTGCTGAACAGAAAACAGGGGCTGCTGCTTGGAGAGAGGATGATGTGGGTAGTGTGGCTGCTGCTGAAGGGGCATATGAGCTCCGAGGGGTAAAAGGGCTGTGACCATTTAGTCTCTGGTACTGCTGAGCATGCTGTCATTTCCATTCCCCTGCCTTGAGCATGCCAGTTAATCACCTCTTTGTGAAATGCTATACTGTTTCAGGAAAGAGAGCACCTCTGCTTTTACCCCTCTCCAGGTGCTGGCTGTAAAGAGGCTCTGCTGTGCATCTCCTCCCTTTCTAGCCTGCTTAGCTGTCTCTTTAACCTGTAATTAAGATAAAATACAGAAAGATTATGAAGAGTTTTTAGAGCTTGGAGGATCATTTCTGAGTCAGTTCCTGGAAGGATATGAAGACAGAAGTATATTTAGAGTGAGATATCTACTTTGCAAAGGGTCAGTGCCTTGGTTTGCTTTGAGACCTTGGAGAAAGTGCAGAAAGTAAATGAAGGGACCTTTTTCCGTAGAGTCCCTTAGCCTGTGTGCTGCAGAGGCATCTGTACTGACTCTCCCAATCTTTTTTGCCTCCCTGTAGGGTCAGAAGCCAGGTCTGCAGGTGGTCACAGGGCAGCTGGCCCACACCATATTGTCTTTGTCAATACCTGCACACCTGCAGCCTTTCTTCCCCAGTGGTCTCCATAAGTAGTCCCTGAAAATTGGTGCTTCTGGCAAAACCAGCCCACCCAGTGTGTCAAAAAAGGTACCCTCCCAGCATGTCCCAGTGGCCTGTGCCACAGCCATGGTTTCCAGCCCTTCTCAGGAAGAGTGGACCCCGGCCAGCAGAGCTGGTCTAGGGTCGCTCCTCTACCTGTGGGTCACAGAACAGATGAACAGTTTTCCAGGGAAAACAGAATGGGCAAGGGCATCGACATGCACACGCGTTGGAAGTAGCGTTCAGCTGCTGCCCAGGGTTTGCTGCTCCAGGGGAGCAAGTTTCTGTGTGGGTCATGCATAGCTGCTGTAGAGGCAACAGTCTGATCCTCGTTTCAGCTGGTCTTATGGGCAGTTGTGTGCTGATTCATCTGGTAAAGCTGAGTCATGAGCACCACTTCCTGCAACACTTGGGGTTTCCTTTGGATCTCTGGTGCTGCTGAGTGCTCTGGTGCTCTCTGCCCTCCATCAGGCTGGGAAACTTGCTGCTAAGTGAAGCTGTCTTGTGATGCCAAAGCAGGCAAGGGAGAGGGAGGCGGGTAGAGGACAGGCCCTGGGTATATTGCAGGGAGTAGGCTGAACACACAAGGGAAGTGCCCTTTTTCTCCACAGTGCTGAAGGAATCCCCCACTTAGACAGATGAGGCTCTCCCTGTCCAGGAGAAGTGAGGATGTGGTTTGTGGTGTGGCTGCTTAGGATTGGAAGAATCAGCTAACGGTTTCTAGCTGTGAGTTGGAGGGGAAATTTGTCTTCTTCCCCTGCAGCCAGGGCATAGGGCACAGAGTCCAGGAAAGAAGGCAGACCACTGTGCAGTGCTCACAGGGAGAGGTGATGGTCTCTTGCAGCCATGAGACAAGAGTTGATGTGGAGTTTTCCCTGATATGCATTCATTCCCTCTTCTGCCTTCGTTCTAAACAGTCCTCATCGCAGCCTGGCTCTCCTGCTGCCCCTTCCCCCTCCCAGATGGACCTGGAGCAGCAACAGCACACGCCGCTTTTTGGAACTCCTCCACCTCCTCTTCCTATTCCCTCGGTCCCAATGAAAGAGCCACCACCGGGCTATGAAGAGGCCATGAAGCAACAGCCAAAGGCTCAGGTGAGAGCAGTTATTCTCCCTGGTTTCCTTGGAGAGCAGACAAAAAGTTGCCATTGTGAATCTACTTAGTTTCTTGATGTGGGGGCCAGTGATAGGGAATGGAGACACAAGTGCACCTTCCTCATTGGAGTTCCTCTGGAGGGTTTGGGGCGGACCCTAAATCACAGGTAAAAATCCCAAGCCATTCATCGCCATTGCTGACCATACTTTCCCAGCCAGTAACAGCCTGGGTTACAGAGGACTCTGGTGCCATGCTCATGGTGTGCTCATTCTTGCTAGAAAACAGCCCCATCCCTGGGGCAAGGGAGGAGAGCCAGCTGCCAAGGGTGTTGCTGGAGGTGGAAGCTCCCCTGGTAAATAGGAAGCTAATCCTGCACTTGCTCTCCCCAGGAGAACGGCTGTTCCAGCCAGCAGATGGACGACCTGTTTGATATCCTCATCCAAAGTGGAGGTAAGGAGACAAAGCCAGCATTTCCCATAGTCTCTGGGTCTGAGGCTGGGATTATAGAGCACTGAGGGGAGAGTGTCATGGCCCCTCTCTTTTCTCCAGTGTCCCTTCCAGTGTCTTTAGCACTGGCAGTAGTCATTAAGGCACTGAGGGAGATGTCAGTCAGGCCTTCGTATGGTTCTGTGATTGTTGATGGCTCTGCTGCATCAGATCTGGGCACATGGCTTCTGAGATACTGGACAGAGATGAAATTTCATGGAGGTGGGCTGAAAATTCCCCATAGTGAGGCAAGCACAAGGACAGGGTGACTTTCTTTATCCCAGCTGGTGGTCAGTGATGGCTTAGTCTGGGGGGTCCCTGTGGCCCTGGTGGGTGGAAGGGATCCTTCTGGTGGTCAGCCAGACTTTTCCTCACGTGGCCTGTTTGTTCCCTGTGCAGAGATTTCTGCTGACTTCAAGGATCAGTCGTCCCCAGCTGGGAAAGAACCACCTGTGGCCCCGGCCTGTTCCCCACCGGCCAGCAGCCACCACTCCTCTGAGCTGGCGGTGCCGGTGTCCTTGGGGCAGCCGGTGCCCGTGGGCCGGCTGGAGGACTTCCTGGAGAGCAGCACTGGCCTCCCGCTGCTGACGGCAGGCCACGATGGGCCAGAGCCCCTGTCCCTCATTGATGACCTCCACAGTGAGATGCTGAGCAGCTCGGCCATCCTGGACCACCCGCCTTCACCTATGGACACCTCGGAATTGCACTTTGCTCACGAGCCGTCTGGGGGCATAACCCTGGATCTGGCTGAGGCTAACTTGGACAGCATGGACTGGCTGGAGCTGCCAGGGGGGTCTGTCATGAGCCTGGCTCCCCTGAGCACCGCGGCTCCCAGCCTCTTTTCCACAGACTTTCTTGATGGACATGATCTGCAGCTGCACTGGGATTCTTGCTTGTAATTCTGTGAGCAGAGACTGAAGGGAATGGGAGTGGGAGGGCACAGGCATGCAGGGGGAAGAAGCCAGTCAACCAAAAAAAAGAAAAAAGAAAGAGCTCCTGGTGTTTGTACTCCTCCCCTAACAGTGTCCTTCCTGCATGAAGCTGGCAGTGGGCCAGGCCAGGGCAGGGAGAACGGCTGCTGGGGGGGGACAAGAGGCAGGAGGAGCTGTGGGGCTGGCAGCCTCCTGCCCGCTCCACACAGCCTGGCCCAGCCGGGGTGAGAGCAGAGCCAGCAGCCCCTCTTCCTCCAGGCAGGAGCGGCAATGGCAGCGCATTGTTCCCTCACGTGGGACAGAGCATGACTGGGCCTGAGCTGTTTCCAGAAGCAGCACTCTGCGCCTGCCTGGGACTGGCAGATAAAGGGGCTTGTGCTGCTCCAGCACGGTCGGTCTTAACGGTTGTGGAAGGGGATTCTACCTCTGGAGCAGGACACAAAGACAGGAGGGCTGCCTGGGGCCCCGAGCAGCTGCCCTCTGCAGCACCTGCCGTCTGTCAGGGGAGGGCCGGATCTGCTGAAGGGCTGGGAGGAGCTGGGCAGAGCAGGCACTTTCTCCAAATGTAGCCAAAGGGAACCAGGGCTCCCCATCAACCTGGTAATGTCTAAGCTGGTTTCCCAAATATTGCTGAGCTTGGCAGAGGCCTGCTGGCCTGCCTGCTTACTTCACGCGCTTTGGGCTGCAAAACCGTTTTTTAAGGTGCTAAAATCAGGTCCTTATATGTTAAAATTGCTGTCAGGCACAGCCCATTGCCCCCAGCTCCCAGGCACTTGTGACATCCCCAGATGAGCAGGGCAGTCAGCCCAGGGCAGGCACACGGAAGCACCGTGTGTCCTTGGGAGCAGGTGAGGGGCACAGCTGGTAATCAGTAACATATCACTGGGGGCCATGTGCAATCTGTCTCCTGCCTTCACTGTGTTGATGCCTCACTGCAGCACATGCCCCAGTGGGAAGCAGCAGCTGGGGATGGATGTTGGACCCAGAAGGCAACGAGGGGGAAGTGGGACTGCAAAAGGGGTGTTGTGTGGCACAGCACAGGTCCCAGCTCAGTGAGCATGAGGGCCCCTTGCTGGGGAGGAGTCTGAAAGCAAGTATTGGGCAGCTGACCTCTGCTCTTCCCTCCCTCCAGTCCCACAGGGTAAAAGGCAAAAGTAAATGGCTGCTTACTTTAGGCTGGTGCCCTGTGTCCCTGTATCGTCCCAGGCTGGTGCCTCGGGGGAAACTACAGCTGGAGGAGTGGGTGGACAAGCCCCCAGGACCTCAGAGCCATGACAGTGCTGTCCTTGGGCAGGGCTCTGTGGTGGAACACCTGGCCTGTGGCTCACGCTTGTGCTGTTACTCCTGTTACTTTAAAATTCCTGTGTCAGTGGTAACTCACAGCCATACTGAGCAGGTGGGACATGGCTTAGGTGGATGTGGCCACCTCGCCATGAGGCTGTCCCTGCTTTGGCTCTGAGCTGGGTCCAGGCTGCTCGAGCTGAGTGAGGTGTGGGAAGCTGTGGCTTCTGAAGTCATGCGGACTGAGGTACTGACCTGCTCAGGCAATGAAAGGATCGGCTGCCATCCTTTTCAGTATCTCCTTGAGGATGCTGTCCCCACCTTTCCCCCACGCTGGGCTGCAGAGCTTCCTGCTGGGGAGGGGTAGCTGTGAGCCCCATGCTGCTTCCCTGCAACTTTGATACCCGGTCCTCTTCTCAGGGTGAGGCTGTGCCACAGGGGTGCTGGTACCCCTGCTCCGTGGTGAGGCAGATGAATGCCAAGCCTGCACAATGTGCTCTCCCTCAGCCACTGAACTGGCAGCTGGGTGGGGGTAATGCCTGTTTGCAGCTGGGAGATACTCCTGCTTTCCTGAGCCCTGTTTGCTTGTTAACTGCATGGGGAGTCACTTTCTTAATCATTTGCAGGAGGAGCCTGCTGGCAGCTTCCTTCCTTTCGTCCCCTCCTCGCCTTGAGCTGTAAGCAAGTCAGAGCCTCTTACCTACCCCCTCAGTGTCCAGGTTGGGGACGACACCCCCCCTTCCCCACAGGCTTTCTATTGCTCAAGCTACAGTGTCACATCCTAAAAATCAGAATAAAAGAGACGGGTGGACACCCCCCTTATCCTCCCGAGCCCTCTCTGAATTCTCTCCTAGTGCAGCCCAGGTGCTCTCTGGGAGCAGTGAGTATATAGCAATTGCTTTACAGAGGTCTCACCAGCTCCCCCAGGGCAGCTGCCCAGCTGTGGGGGCAGGAGGCAAGGAGTTTCTAAGGAAGAAAGTATGGGGGGAGTGGGAGGATCTCTGAAATGCTAAGGGGAAAAAGTGAGGCTGCCTGTTTGTCAGACTCAAGCAAAATCAGGTTCTTTTAGCCCATAGATGCAGTAGGCCCCAGAAAAACCAGCTGTGTGATTTCTTTTGTACAAATAATTACAAATCTGCAGCCATTAAATAAAGAAGGAAATTACTGATAAAGTGCAGTGAGCCCCTAGAGGAAGGTGGAAGCACTCCAGCTGCAGTCCTAGCCCGACCCAGCCCTGGTTCCTTGCCCTGGGCCAGGTACTCCAGTCATTGGCAGAGAGATGCCAATGCCTGTTACCAATGTAGCCCTTCCAGAGGTTGCTGGTGAAAGGCCGAGCTCACAGCTGCTCCCTTTCACCTTCACCCATCCACCATCAGGTGTGAAACTGTAGGAATTTAGTGACCCTGACTTTGTCTAACATACTTGCATTGGCTGAAGAGCTTCAAGGAGCCCAGAGGATACAGAACCACGAACCTCATGTCCTGAGGAGCCCAGCTGACCTGTGAGAGTCCCTCCGCACAAGGGGCTTCTGCCAGGAGAGCGAGCGATAACCCTGTGCCTGCAGGCAGAGGGGAAGGTGGTGCCTCAGCCCCGGAAACCTTAGAAAGTCTTTTCCCCAAGCAGGCCCAGAGCAGGCTTGCCCAGTTCTCTGCTTTCTTACTATTATTTGTTTGAATAATAGTTCAATAGTTCTTTGTCGGAAGAGGTATTCCCCTGGACATACATTTTTGCACCCATTGGGAAAAACGAAGTCTGATGTTCTGCCTCTACCTTGAATGTAATCCAGAATCTTTCTGCTGTAACCACTACTTGTTTGTAATGTGTATTTGACTAGCACGCACTCTCCCTTCCACTATGCAGCCAATGGCGAGGGGTGATCAGCACCATCAGAGCTGGATGGTGTTGGGGCATCAGATCCAGAGCGAGTATTCAACTGGAAAAGGATAAAAGTGACAAGTTAATGGGGGAGAGAATTGATCTTTAAATTGAATTATTTTTTCAGTTACAAATATTTGAATAAAAAAATCCATTTTATTAAAAAAATTCCAAACAGCCACATTCTCAAAAACTTCTCTGCTATGCTGGTGGGAGGGCTTGGGGCCACTCTGCCTTTTCCAGCTAAGGGAGGGTGATCCCTCCGTGTCATTCTCAAACCTGAAAAGAGCAGTTTAAGTGGTGGTGGCTCATCCTTCTCAGCTGCAGGGAGATTCCCTCAGCGTATGGAAATTACCTATCCTGCAACCAGAAGCAGGTTTTACCAGGGACAGCTATTACAGTCTCCCTCAGCCCAGCTGGCTGGTGTGGACCGCAGGTGGTGGTGAGGTGACACTGCCCCTTCCACGGCCACATTCCAGAGGAATTACCTTCACTGAGAACACTCACTTTCAAATCAGTACATACGCTGCAACCTCCACCCTCCCACGAGCTTGGACTTCTGAACACACTTCTCCCAAAGGCCCATGCCCTGTTACCATCCCACTTTGCACCTCAGCCAACACCTGCTTTTTCCAGAGACACTTCTTGTAGACAACACTCCTGTCCACCACCCAGCCCTGCTTTCTGCCAGCCCCTCTCCTAAGGGCCCTCCCCATGCAGTGTCCCTACACTCCACAGTTTCCAGTATTTCTGGCTTTTCTGGGGCTCTGCTGCAGACCTGGCTGTTCCCCAGCTGCTGCCTGACCTTGTGAGCTCCCTCGGTGCCAGTGCAGAAATGGGATCACCACTGTCAAATGGGGGAAAGGAAAAACTAAACCGAGTCCTGGCCCTGTCAAAAAATAAAACAAAGCCCAACACTCTCCCAAGACGCAGTTTTTATTTACAAACCCACCAAATAAAGGAAAGTAAGAATCTAGTATCCCATCAGTAGTTTGTGCTCACAGACAAGCGCTTTCAGTAGAAAGTCACAGACTCCATATCCAGAGCCACCACCACAAAGCAGCGATTCTCCACTCCTGACCCGCATCCCCGTTGCCGTCGCAGGGCGAGGAGGACGAGTTAGTCTCCCTGAGCCAGCTCCAACCTAAACCTTGTCCTGAGCTACAACGGTGCCAAAATACACATGTTCCTGGAGTAAATTTACAGCTTTTTGGTTAACAGTAAAAATCATCTAGAGACTAAAATGACAGCATGAAACACTCTTGTTTAGGGGAGAGGTGTTTTTTGTCTGCTCCCAGAGGAGACAAGGACCATCCCCTAAGGCTGTTACAGTGGTAACAGGCTGGTAAATTTGGGCAACTCTTGTCAACACCCCACACCAGTGCCAGGGAGGTGGATGAAGCTGATGCCAGTTCCCCTTTCTCAGCTCCAGGTCAAAGGAACTTGTCCAAGTGTCCCCCAGCAGAGGGGAGCCCTTGGCTGGCATGGGGAAGGGATGTGCTCTCCCTGCTCCTGTACAGCAGTGAGTCTCTCACCAGCCCAATTCCACATGCAGCTGCAGTGCCAACTGTCAGTGGCACCAGCTCTCGCAGATCACAGCCACCCCACAAGGGCTGTCTCCTCCCCACAGCTGCAGCCACAGACACACTCACACTCCAACGTGACTGCCGGCCCATGGGGCAGCACACAATGGCTCCAGCCAGGCTGCTCCCCGGGGCACGGGTGGGGAGGCAGGGCTGAGGAAAGCAGAAGATGGGGCTGGCAGGGATGTGGAAAGCTGGGAGGGGGCACTTGGTTTTTGTAGCCAGAACACACTTGTCCCTTTGCAGCATCACCCTTGACCATCACCCGCCTTGGGTCTGCAGCTCGGCCTCTCAGCACTGCTGCCATCCGTCCCAGGTGGTCTGGCAGCCCCCGGAGGGGATTTTGTCACAGATACAAGTGGGTGGGGGAGGAAAGGGCAGAGGGTGAGACATGAGGGGGTGGGGGAGAGGAGTGTGCGCCATCGAGAAGGTCCCCAGGATGGGGTGGGGTGGGGGTCACCCATCTATGTCCCAGCTGAAGAGATGGTGCTTCACGAGCATGTCCTGCACCCCTTCCTTCAGCGGCTTCTTCTCCTTCTCCTGCAGGGTGACACAGAGAGCCGGGTCAGTGCACCACACCCAGAAAAGTGGAGGTCCTGTCTGTGGGCAGAGCCCAAGCACGCCGAGGCCTCTGGCACGCAGACAGAGCAGCTTCTTGCACTTCCCACCTTTGCACAGCTGGCACAGGGAGAGGCCCTGCGGTTTGGAGAGCACCGGGGAAAAGGAGCCTGCCATTTCCCTCTGCCCCAGCTGGGCAGGGCAGGCAGCCCCCGCTGCCACACAGCTCCTGCTGCACAGCCTGCCCTGGCAGGGAAAGCAGCCCCATCCACAGGCTCTGGAGCTGGCTCAACAGGAGGCAAAGGATGGGCTGAAGCACAAAGCTGAGAAAGGGAGGCAGTAAGCGAAGCCCGTGGCTGACTGAGAGAATGAGAGATGCCACCTACTCACCTCCCTCTTTATTGGCAGCTCCCAGTCCTGAGAGAGGCTGAAGGCAAATTTGCAGAGAACTCTGCAAAACAAACAGAAGACATGGATGTTAACACAGAGCCCCAGATCACGCTCCCAGCCTGTGCCCACAGCTGCTGGCCCAGGCACACAAATACACTGTCTCCCCAGCTTGTGTCGGTGTGCCACTAAGCTTACAAGGATGAAATTCCTTGTCTGATGGTGTTGAAAAGACAGCAGCAGTCACACATTCCCTGTTTCCCCCCCTCGTTGGGCTTCACATCCTGCCAGGCCCAGGCTGGAAGTAGGAGCTTGAAGATGTGACTCAAGTGCAGCCCCTACAGAGCCTGGTGCAGCAGCACAGGGAGGCACGGGCCGCCCCGGGCTCTGGGGGATCACAGACAGGCCTGGCTGAGGGCTGCACGCAGCTGGCAATGGCAGATTGCAGATGCCCCTCTAGAAGGCAGACTCATGCCAGTAGCACCTCAGAGTTCTGCAGCCCCTTCTCTCTCCCTGGAGCAAGAGAAGTGTCCTGCAGCAGAAGTGCTCTATGGGGTTGGCTTGGGGAGCTCCCTTGCTGGCTGGGAGAATGGCGTAAGACATGAACCAGTCCCCCTCGGTTCTTTGGCTGTGCCCTACTGGCACTGCCCCCGTGCTGTGAGAAAGCAGCCATGGGACGTGGCAGCCCAGAGGCAGAGGAAATCTCCTCCCATTCAGCAGCAGACTGAGAACAGGACATGTTGAGGTGCCAGACCACACATGGGCCTGCTCTGGCTACAGATGCTCCCACTGGGGCCCAAAGCAGCCCAGCGATGCAGACAAAAGCCAGCTCCCAGTGAACGGCAGCAGCAACCAGGCTGGAGCAGTGGTGATGGCAGGGGATTTTCCCTCCAGCTCCCTGGGACTTCACCTGGCTTTGCAGAGTGCAGGAGGGCCAGGAGCATGGATGCCAGCAGCCACAGGGATGTGTGCCCTGGGCTCCAAGCGACTGCCTTGCGTGAACTCAGGCACAAGAGCTGCTTTCAGCCCCTGACATCGTTCCCTCACCTAACCAGGGAGTCAGCGGGTGACTGACTCCATCCCAGCCAATGACAGTCCAGCTGTCTCCCTCGCACATTCCCTGTTCCCTGCCTGGACTTAGAGTGGCTGGCAAAGAACATGGAGAGCAGTGGGGTCAAAAAAGCAGTTTCTCCATCAGAGTAGGTGTACAGCAAGAGGTTGCTGGCAGGCAAAGGCTGCCTGCTTGTCACAGCAGGTCCCCAGGAGCCAAGCTCCACTCTTGGATCAGGCAGGCACAGTGCCTCACATTAAACTGTCCAGAGATTTGTTGCAGACAGCAGGAAATCGCTGCAGCTGGGATGTCTGGGCAGCCCACGCTGCAACTCACTGGAGAGGGCCCAAACCCAGCCGTAGTGAGGACCACCTCCCACAGGGGAGAAAATCCATTCCAGACACTGGCAAGGCCCATGAGGACACTCACCTCAGCTCACATTTGATCTGTACCCAGCCAGGACTGCGCAGGAATGACCAGGGATGGAACCATTTCTCCACGGTCTGCAGGCTTGAGCACAGCACCTCCAGCCACAAATGCAACACCTGCTCGCTGCAACAATGGGGTAGAGGCATGTTACTGAGCTGCAGCCAGGAAAAGAAACCCCATCCCTCTGGGATAGTCTATTTTCCTTAACCCTCACCCACAGTCCTGTCCCCAGTGGGAACAGGATAACCCAGGAAACTTGTTTGAGCCACTCCATACAATAGGAGCTCCTTCCAGCTAGGAATCAGGCCAGCACAATAGACAGGGAACAAGTCTCACCCAGTGGCGGCAGTGATAGGGGGGAAAAATGATGCTGTGGCCTAAGATTGAAACCACTGCTGCCCTTAAGCCCACTGTCCCTTCCCAAGCTCTTTGCACCCACAATGCTGAGGGTATCAGGGCCAGATGACTCACTTGAGTCCAACACAGATGAGAGAACGAAGCTTCACATCCATCTGTGCATGTGCAGCATCGTGGGTCATGTTCACAGCCTGAACCGCCTGCAGGGAGGGAATGTGTGGTTACTGCTGGCACCACTTCAGCACCACAGCCAAATGCTGCCCTCCCTGGAGCTCCCACCCTCACCAGTGCCCCCTGCTAGCACCAGAGGGGCTACGGGAAAGTCTGGGAGACTCGTGAGTCTCCACAGGAAACATCCCCAAAGTAGGAGCTGGGCTCTGGCTGGGCTTGTGGCAGCACTCACCCGGTAAAGCAGCTCCTCTGGCGTGAGGACTTTGCCATCTTCATCAAGCCTGTAAAGATCACAGCAGAGACCCAGCTAGCTCCAGAGCCACCTGGGCACACGCAGGCCTTTCCTGCTTCATACCCCAACAGTTCTTGTGTGCTACTGCTGAGCCCACAGGTGCCCCCACAGGCACGAGAGAGCCAGATACAGACCCAGAAGCAAACAGAGCCCAGGGGAGGGGACAAGAGCCACTGTCAGCCCAGGTCAGCACAGGCACAGCAGCCCGCTGACACCACACCCACAGGAGGATGGGGCAGACCACGACACTTGCCAAGGTGCAGAGCAGCATCAGTTTGATGAGCACGGAGGAGGAGGGCACAGACCTGTAAGTCTTGCAGAGCACGAGGCGAGAATACACAGAGTCAAAGTCCCGTTCCACTTCCCGGCTTGCGGCCTAGAGGAGCAGAGGGACAGTTAGCACACTCTGCCCTACAACCCCTCACCTCAGCCCTCCGGCAACATTGCCCCGTGAAAGGAACTGGGACATCTCACCTCTTCAATGAACAGCCAAGGGTGGCAGGCCCCCCCCAGCAGAGATGGCTTCTTCAATCCATGTTCAAATATGGACTTCAAGGCTGGACAGAGTGTCCCTCGCACCAAGTCCGTCACCCCCTCGGTGACAGAGTCATCTCCAGCGATGGAGTACTGAGGAACAGGAAGAGCCAGTTCTCAGCACACTGGCGGGCAGCAGAGCATGGAGGTGGTTCCCTCACCTACACCTCTGCACAGACCAATTCCGTTCCCAGGTGCCTGCCAGAACCCCTTCCCCCCTTTACCTGCCATGCCCTTGCATAATGCCCCATGTTCTGTGCTACTGCAGGGGATCTCCTGGGACCTTTGTGCTTAGGTGGTGCCCAGCAGACCACACAGGTGACCCCACACCATCCTGCAGCGTTCAGCACATAGGAATGTGATGGTGTGATGCTGACTGAGCTAAGGCATGAAAAGGGACTTGCACTGAGGGCGTCTGGGACTCTGTAAGCTGCTAAAAGTCAAGACAAACAGAACTAGATGGGAATTTCCAGGTCAGGGGGTACACCACCTTGAGGTATCATGCTGACACTCTGTTAACACTCCCATAAGCGGGATCCTCTCTGGTTCCACAGTTAGGAGGAGAAATGCTCAGCAGTGCAGGACACGTTTGCACAGAGAGGTGATCTGCATCTAAGGAGCCAGCCCTGAGAGAGGGGGAAGGAAGCAAGCGAGATGTCAATAGTGACATCTCTCTGGGGGCTTCTCTTGGGTGTCCTGGGTCAACCTCTGAGCTCTTCCTCACTCCCGAAATGCTGAGAAGAGGGAGAAATGGGCCTTCTCCACTTCCCCTGAAAATTGCTTAGGTCAACAGCTGCTGCTGTTTGTCTCGTACACACTACCCCCCCAAATCTTGAGGACATATTGAAGTATCTGCTATAGATAAGTGCCACCTCATCCCTGACAGCTGTGAGAGGAACTAAGATTGTCCCCTGGGCACAGCTACTTGGGGGAGAATTTACTGTCATGGTCACAAAGCATGAGCAGGATCCATAGGTAAAGCCTCAAAGGAGTAAAAGAACACAGGCAGCTGGGAGCAGACAGAAACACTGCCCATAGGATTCTCCTGCTTCTCTCCCTGCTGCTTTCTCAGCTTTCATCTCTAGGGTCCTTGCAACCCCAGGCATCCCACACAGGTGCCCCTGGCAGCCCTCTGGGGCCCTCATTCACCGCTTGGTCAGCATGAGGAAGTTGAGCAAACAGGCTTAGGAAGATAAGCTGCCTGGTCACATCACAAAGCACTCAATGGCCAGAGAAAGCAAACAGACTGAAGGAGGGAAATCTATGGCTCTTTTCAACTGTGTTTTTTTCAGGTATGACATAAACCTTTTTTTTAATGTGGAGTTTTTTGTAGTTGTGGGGTTTTTAAAGTACCTCTTTACTCCGCTCATCCAAGATCTCCACAAATTTTGCAGGAAACCAACCTACAAAGAGTGAACAAAGAGATGAGCCTGAAAAAGATACTGACAAATCCTTACACAAAGCCCAGCGGGAGCTGACAATAAATCAGAGTTCATAGGGCTCAATCCCAGAAAAGGAAGCAAGCAGCCTCAAAATCACAATAATTAAGGCAGCTGCACAAGAAGGCCAATTGCAGGACACTGCCTACACAGAGCAGTGGTGACATGCACCCAAGCACCCCATGCCAGGAGGATGGAGCCTAAACTTGCTGTTTGCAGCAAGTAACCAGGTCACTGCTGCATGACTGCTCTCATACATTTCCTTTGTCCCTGGCAGATACCCTGTGTGGGTACCTGGCACAGCTTTTGCTGCCAGAGCAGTTGTTGTAGATGAATGGATGCTCTGCATCTGGCCCCACTCTCCCCAGTGCAACCCATCCTGTTCTCACCTCTCAGTCCATTCAGCTCTCCCACCCAACAGTGCTCATCCTTCTGGGAAATGATCTGAAAAAGAGGGAGTAGAAAATGCCAGTTGAAGAGGTTGCAGTGGTAGGAGGGGTACAGCTGCCAGGCTGTGTGCCCACAATGAGGAACTGCTTTCTTCTCAGCTGCTTTGCCAATGTTCTCTTCTAACACGGCCCAGGACCTTCAAGGGCACAAAGCTAATGCAAATGTCCTGCTCTCCCCAATTCCAGATGGGATGCTCACAGTTAAATGCAAATGGATGCTTTTACAGTCTTACCATAGTTCAGTGTGCAGTGTTAAACTGGGACTTGGGTTGGACCAAATCCATCTTTAGCACAGCTGTACAGCAGCCAGGAAAGGGACTTTGTGGTGGCAGCGAGAACGACCCACAAGACAACACTCACAGGAACACACTGCCTCATCCCCAGGCAGCCCCCAGGAGCACCAGCTGTTTCTCCTGGGCTCCTGACTGGGCTCTGAGCTTATCTTCTCCCTTCTTTCCCTGCAGGAGAGGTAGTGCAGCATCCCAAACAAGCCGGGTCTGCATGTCGCCCCGGTGCCTGCCCCCTCAGCTCACACACCGTGATGATGTCGTTCTTGCGGAAGCCCAGCTCATCGTCATCGTGGCGCTCAAAGTCCAGCAGTGCCTTGGCTCGGCGGCGCCGGTTGCGGGAACAGGCCACGTAGTTCTCGTGGTCCCGCTGGTGGCTCTCCATGCTGTAGTCTGGGGTCAGATCCTAGCAGGCATGCACATGAGAGCAGAGGGCAATGAAAAGCCACAGGTGACTCCCAGCTATCTGCAAAGCTTGCTTGCCCTTGTTCCCAACCATTTTCCTGCTCCTAGCCAGCAGACAACCTCCCAGCACAGCGCTCCTCCACCAGGGATGGACTAAACAAGCCTCACCCTCAAGCCATTACATACAGCACGTTCTTTCTCAAGCCCACACTTCACGAGCATTTGAACAGTCCTTTTCTGTGGTGGACACTCAAAACCCATGCCTGGAGCACACAGCAGTGCAGATCCAGCTATTTCCACTCACGATGCTGCAGTTCTTGGGATCCACACATTGGAAGTGCCGTGCCACCTGGAGAATGGCCTCACGCAGGTCAGCCACCAGCTCTGTCTGCTTGATGTTCTTGGCTTTCAGTGCCTCCAGATCATCATCCCCTGGTGGAGCCCACGCAGCCAGATGGAAGGCGAGGGAAGGAAAACAAGTACATGGTATTTATTTTTTGTTACCATTAGAAATTACTGGTTCTGAAGAAACCAAAAAAGCCTAACATCAGAAGTCCCTAGACTAAGGCAAGTACTTACTGCCAAGCTATTCAATAACCTAAATAGCAAATACTAATTTGACTGCATCAAATTTTAAGGAGATGGTACTTCAAACCACACATGGAACTGAAATATGTCATCTTTCATCTGTCTGGGAAACTCAGTATATCAAGCTACTACTTCAGAGAAGTGTCTACAATATACAGTCAGCTAAAGGGTGGCCCACAAGGCTGGAGAACTTGCAGTAATTCTCTTCAACTGAAATTATCTTGAAACTGAATCAGCTTTGGTTGAACTACTTCTGATATTTGTATAAGTCACAGGCTGAGAACACATTCTTCACCAAGTCTTGGAACAGATTTGAAAAACCAAGACAGGCAACTTTCCTGTGCCAGTCATGAAGACAGAGCCACAAGAGAAAAGCCACCATCTGCTTTAGACCTCGACCTCCTTAGGAATCATGCTTCAAAGGTTTGGGGTATATAGAAATTGTCATCAGCCCAAAGTAAAAGTTACCGAAGCATCTTTCAACTATCACTAATCCCCCCAGGATTCTTGACAGCCTATGCCTAGGACTTTATGCAGAAACACACCTGATGGGATGGATTCTTTAGACAGTTAATGTATCTGAATGCCTTAAATACTGGGTACATGATGTTTGGGAACAATGAACCATTCGCTTCTTTTTCTAAAAAAATCCTTTTGTATTAAATTCAAAGTGTACTTTCATATATCTATTTTTGCTCTCTCTACAGTATATTGAAGATGTGGTAGCTTGATTAACCAAATTAATATTTAAATAAATGTATTTTTTCATTGAACTCCAATGTTTATACAAACACAGCTTTTATTCAGGAGCCAAGGAAATCACTGGCTAGCAAATTAGTGCTCTGCTTATCTTCTAGCAGCATTATAGAAAACGCTATGAATAAAATGTGGCCTGAGCTATAGCTGCTGCAACAGCTATATACACATTAAGCTTCTGCTAATTGAAAAGTGATTAACAGTATCTTTTAATCATGTGATCCTAATTAAAAACGCCCAAACTTTAGGAATGCAAATAGAAAGACAAAATCAGATTTAAAACTATTTTTATAATTGTTTTCTATTTGCTACATTAAATTATTTGAGATACATCAGACACACAGAGCTTAAGAGAAAACTGAACTTTGCTTCTGGACTAGAAGAATTGTGAGGCTCAGTTACTCCCAGTCCAAGCAATTAAAAACCAACAAAATCTCCTCCTCTGTGTCCAGGGGTAGAATAGAGAGCATGCAAGAACTCCGACTATTCAGAGATGCAAAGATTGCAAACAGATAGGTGAGCATGTAGACGTTGGGGATTCCCAGAAATTTCATACTGCTAAAACAGAATTGTGACTAGAGTAGAAATTAAACCACAGCCACACGAGCTCTGTGGGCTGCTCTCATTTACATAGATCATTGATTCTTTCTGTCATCTCTCAGTCCCATCTGGCCAAAATACCACACTCTTCCCTCCGTACTCAGATCAATCCTACCCAAACACAAGCAGGAGATGAGGGAAGCAAGTTCCACACTCTCCCACACAGAGTGGACACGGTACAGCGGAAAGCAGCTGGCCTGTGCCCCAGCCTCACCTCACTGCACTCCACACGCACACTTTCAAACTTCAACACGTACATTTCCAAACAGGAAACCAGCGCATGATCAGCCACACGTGAGGAGGCTCTACTTTGAGCCTGCAAAGGCTGATGAGCTGCACAGCTCTGCACAGGACAAGCACTTCTGCATTCCCTTGGCGCAATGCCCACACAACAGGAAAACACATCTGGCACATCCTGCTCTCCACCAAATGACCTTTCGTTATTTCTTTCTATTCCTGCATTGGAAATTTGGTTCAACTCCTTGAATCTCAATTAGAGAATGCCCTGACCAACCTGATCTTCGAAGCCAAGCCTGGCTTCGAGCAGGACCTGTTGGAATACAGACACTGAGAGGGTCTTTTCTAAACGGTGCTCCTGTGGTTCTGTGACTCCTGTCCAAGTTACTACCACATCTGAATTCACTCTAAGGAAGAAGAATTAAGCTCTGGGTAAGTTCTCATTCCCTCCCAGATGAGGGCTAAGTACCACTTCTACACAGTAACTATCACAGGCAGCAGGCTTTACATTTAGGATTGACTGTCAGCTCACAGTAGAGGGTGAATTTATCACACCCAAGCTTTCCTTCCTCTCACTTGGGCTGAATTTTTCCATTGTGGTCAACACAGGATGACAACTTCTCAGTTTTAACCAACATTTTAAATATTAAGAATAATGTAAGTAAAAACCATGATGGCCACTGTACAGAAGCCCCACTAAAATGAGAAAACACTATCAATTATCTTGGTTCTACCACTGATACATTTTGAAGCTTGAACTTAAACTTTATCTTCATGCATGTGTATAACTCACTATTACCTTCATATAAATACTCAAACACAGTCAAGGACACTGAGACACAAGAAAGGTGCATGTGGCAGCCAAGTTCCTGCCAGTTCAGTCTGTTCTGACTGTATGATAACATTACATACAAAAGCTCTGAGTTTAGGTTGCACAAGAAATTTCCTGCATTCCTTCACTTCTGCATGCTTGAATTTACAGCATTGTGAGTATTTTACCACAATTTTTCTATGCAATGCTCTGTGTGCTTGTAGGAAGCCCGTGACAGTATATCAGCTTCCTGAAGAACATCAGAAAAGCTGCTCTCTGGAAAGAACAGTAAAGCCCATTTTTAGATTTATTTAGGCCTTTTCAACCACAACAGGAACACTGTTTGAGCCCTGTAAATTCAGTATGTTGTCTTCTTCCGGAAAAACAATTCCTGTGGTGACATGTGGCAATTTCAAGAAAGCTCGCCAGTTTCAAGTAAGGTGATGAAAGTGAGGCTTACAGTAGAGAGGGCTCTTATGGAGTTAACAAATAAGTTACTCTTAAACCCATGCAAAAGCTATTCTGACTGTGCCCTTTCTGGATGTGTGTTGGCTTGGCTCATAAGTGAAGAAAATTAAGAGTCAAAAGCATTCACAACATTGAACTCTCGGAATAAGTAAGGGAAAACATAATGATGCTTTCATTTATAATTTTGATGGGTGACACACTAGACATCCTGCCCTGTCTCAGATCTTCAGAGATTTTCCTGAACTGAGCAGAGTAAGATCAGAGAGTACCCCATCCAGACTGTGGACTGCATAAGGTCCGCCAGAAAATGTGTTTGACCTGTTGGTCAGTGCAAGAAGGACATTACAGTTGGGCTGAGCTGCACCTGCTGTTGGTCACCATTCATGGACTGTCTAACCTAAAATTTACTTTCTGAGCTCAAATCAAAGAAAGCAAGTAGTAAACTACACTTCCCCCCTCTCATACTTCAGCTCTGACTCCCTCCTCTCCAGTCCCTCTGTCCCAGGGTTTCCTTGCTTTGCCTGCTCCCCACTCCTTCCTAAGCTGCTGTAGTCATCAACTACACATGAAAGGTGCAGGATTGTCCTTACCGAAAAGCAGAGAGGTGATGCCTGATTTCCTGCGCTGAGTCCTGCGCCGCACAATCTGAGCAAGAGGGAAGAGAGAGAACGAAGTGCACACATCAGGACAGATTTCAGAAATAAAATAAAGGAACTCTCCAAAACACTCAGCTCTGGGCAAGGGGTCCTGACAGCTACCACTAGAAGGGGCAGGCCAGTGAACTGGCAGTTTTAGACAGGAGTTGTTCTAGACCTAATGCATTGAATCAGCTCTACTGCTTCATCTGCTCCACCTGCAACAGGTTATTCATACCTTAATTGTTACAAAGGCATAATTGAAGCTCAAGAATCAACCATGATCCATGTAAATAATTTTAATTCTACTTCTATTTGTTGTCAAAAGCAGTTCCACATGTAACTGTATATAAATTTCTAAGTGGATGGCTATTACATTTTAGAACCGCCTGAGTGTCTTGTCTGCAACTGTAGATTTTAGTCCAAGATTAAACACAAGCACATTTTTATTTCAGCTTATCAAAAGCAGCTGCTGCTGTTTTCTGACTCGATCTTCCAAGGTTATTTTAGTGTACCAGTTTCTTACTAAAGGATTAAATCCAGTTCCTACTCTCTGTGTGCTTCAAGCAAATTCTGCCAAAAGCATATGTTGTTTCTTTTAGTTTCCCTTAATGAAACGCATCACATTTCATCATAACTCTCATGAATGGTAATTACAATCAATGCTAATATCCCTTTCATCTGGGGTTTTACCAACCAGGACAGATCTGGCAGCAGTTCATTGGTACAGAACTTCCCAATACATTTTCTCCACTGGATAACAATTATCCTGGAGCCAAAAATCCTCCCAAACAGGGGGATCTCTTGCTCACAAACTGAAATTGGGTGGGAATACTTAAGGGAATGGCAACAAGGGAGCAGCAGATGCAGCTGGCACTCAGTGCACTCACTTTGGATAGATTGTTGACAGTGGTGGTGGAGTTGAGCAGCTGCCCCTGCTCAGCGATGAGGTAGGCCAGGTGTTTGCGGCGCTGGGTCTCCACGGCCACGTCCGTCAGTGAGCCGGCCACGCGCATGGCCTCCCGCAGCAACACGTCTGCATCCTCAATCTGGCTCGGGATGTCTGACAGCGTGTTGAAGATCGAGGCAGAGTTCTCAGACTGGATCAGCTCATCCTCCTGCAACAACATAGTTATTTTTGCCTCATGGAGCGGTGAACACGACAGCTGTGCTCCTGAGGCTGCTAGATGCAGTTTTACATTCAGTGTACAGCCTGGGAAGGTACAAATAGAAAATTCCATTAAAGAAACCTTTAGCAGGAGAAGTCCTAACTACTTTTGAGTGGGGGACAGCATCTTTTGCTGCTCTACTGCCCTCTCCTCCCAGAATTCTAGCCAGCATTTTTTTGAATCATGGCATTCACCATTGAAATGAAAGCAAATCAGCATGGAAGAACAAACTCAAACCTATTCTGCACCAACCACTAGGACTGGTCCCAGCAGGGATCTTGTTAGGGATAAGAGAATGGAAGCTGTGCTATAGAGCACCTACCATGTCAAACTGTGCTCCACCTTCCCCTTACTCCCAGCAGGATCACCCTTGACACAGCAAAATGAATACTTCACATAAAAAAGGAAAAGATCGGGTCAGCCAAATCAAATGCAGTCAGGACAATGCTCATCTCAGAGCATTCAGCAATGCCATCCAAAACTTCCCAGATGATCACAACTTTGGCTTTCTCTTTCCTCCTAGATGGTGCAAAATCAAGAGGTATCTTGGTTTAGGTTTAGATAAGATGGACCCTCAGGTTGGGATCTAGACTGATGAGAGGGAGGCAGCTGATGAGGTTTAATTATGTGGCAACAAATGAGGTATGCACAGGAAACAGCAATCTATCTAATTTCTGTGAAGTATCTCAGAAGTTTTTCACAGCCTCCAGTTCTGAAGGTAGCAGGAAGTCGTCTTCCCTAACATGCTTCCAAACCACATACAGCAAGTGGAAACAAAACCTTCCTGCCCCTAAATCTCAGAATTAAACACTGAAGTACTATAAAAGAGGGAGAGGAGTCGGGAATTACCTTCATACTTAGCATGCCCAAAGTGACTTGGAACAGCACCAGAGAGCCCTCATAGAAGAAGAGGTCCCAAATACGCAGCAGCAGCTTGATGTGGACAACACTAGCGAAAGAGGTAAGGAACCAGTGCAAGGTGATCAAGGAGAGCTCTGTGAACAGAGACAGGGGAAATAATCACAACAGAAGAAGTCAGTCAACCAGTGAAGGTGAACTCTCCTAAGGGCTTTCCTCCATGCATTGTGTCCAGGGGCAAGAGGTTTGCTCCTCTCCCTGATGCTCCCCTTTGTGAAAAAAGAACAATACTCTTTGTCTGCATATCACCCTGGCAAGAAAAGCTATGGTTTCTAGGGCACACTTTTACCAATGTCGTGCTCCTGAAGCAGCTTGTCCAGGCGGGGCAAGTACTGCACGATGAGCTGCCGCAGGACACGCTGGTCTGTCTGCACACCCATGAGGGTGGTGCTGAAGTAGGAGGCAGGAACCAACTCCTCGATGATAGCACACATCATCCAGAAGGCATCTTCCTCCTCCAAGAAGAGCAGCAGAGAGGCAGCCACCTAGGATTTTGAAGGAAGAAAAACTGCATGTCCTAAGAGGAATAGAACTCTTTCCCCACCTTCTCACATGGAGAGATGGAGCAGTATCTACGTGACAAAAATATTCCTTCTGCAGGAGCTCTCCTGCAGTCTCCACTGAAGGGATTTCTCCTCACGATAACGACTGCCCCCTCCCCAGCAGATGGACCAAAGTCTTTTGTATCTTTGGATGTGTGGTGCTACTCTGCTCTCCCTTCCTTAGGAAAACTATTCCAGGTGGAAGAGATTTCTCTTCAGCTCATCTGGAGACCACAGTACCTGGCAGCACTACCTCTAATCATTCACTCTGATGTAGCAACCAGAGACAAACAGATCCCTATCACAAAGACATTCTGAAAGCAGGTTACCATGCCAGTGCCCTGGCAATATCCAATGTCTGGGTAGAGCCAGGCAAGTCCCCGTAGTATCCTGCGCAGCCGTGGCACCCCGATGCTGTTCATGTTGGAGAAGCAGGCGTTGCTGGGCATTGTGCGTAGCAAGTCCTTTTCAATCTGTCAGGCAGCCATAAACAAGGACACAGTCAGCCTGCAGTATGTGCGAAACTGCCTTCAGCTCTCTGCACTTCCCCCTGGCCCCCTGCCTCAGGAAACTCTGCCTTCCCACACCTACCTGTAAGTCCTCAGGCACCAAAGAAGGTGGCCCTGTCCAAGCACCTGGGGTCAGTTTAACAGCCTTTACTGACACGTGGGAAAATGCCAGTGCAGACAGTGACTTGCCAAATCCCTAGAAATACTTATCTAAACTCAGACCTGAGTTTCACCGCTGACAATAGTAAACATACACTAGTTGGGAATTTCATCTGCTTGGATTTCAAGCATGGCTTCCCAACAAGCAATTCCAGAGAAAAACCAACAACCTGGCCAACTCTGTGAGGTCAAAAGAAGAGGGAACACACTCTTTAATACAAGCCCTGAAAACAACTGCCACAACCTTATCAGAAATGTATCTGCCAGTCTTTCACCTTTCCCTTTCCTCAGTGGGTATCAGGATGTTTGCTGAGATGCAACTGCAGCACTGTTTTCTAGTTTGCAAGTAGCATGGATCAAACCCTTTTCCCGCTGTCCTAGGAAAGGGCAGAGCTAAACAATTGCTATTCCAACAAAACAGAGGAGAAATATGCCCCACAGGATTAAGCTTTAACAGGATTTAACCACACATCCTTCTCAACTGCCCCAGCCTCAGGTGTCAGGCAGACACCCCTTCCTCCTCACGCAGCAAATCTTGCCCTTCTTCCCACTCAGCACTGGGAAGTATCTCTGACCTGTTTGGCAGCAATGGTTTCATCATTAGAGCTGTTTTTCACGATATCCCGATATGACATCTCTGAGTTCCGCTTCTTCTGCAAAGCCCCTGAAAGGCGCATCCACAGCTGGGGGGACAAGGTGAACAGAGATACAAGTCACTCAGGCAGCCACAGAAAGCCATAATCTGGCACCCTCTCAACCAAGAGATCCCACTCCATGATCTCGTATTCTGGGCAGGAGTGCCCGCCCCAAACAGGCAGCACACTCACCTGTGGCCTCATGCTATGTGGGATGCCAGCCAGCACCAGGGAGCGCAGTTTGTCTGAATGTGGCAGGGTGACCTCAATTTTGTCCCAGGTGAGGTCACCCACATCATGGTTGTGTGTGAATTCCAGGTGAGCCTGCCACTTGAGCCTCTGCTGTGGCTCCTCCGTCAGTGGGACCCCCAAAAGCTTGCTGGAGTTTGGTTCAGCACCATCTGCTTCAGCAAAGGGAAGGGGAAGGAATGGAGACAAGTGAGAGAGGGAACGGGAGAGGAAATGAACACAAGGCGGGGTGGGGAACAGAATGGCCATCTGAAAAAACCATATTCAAAGCATTAATTTCTTCCAGTCAGAGCATGGAAAGGCAAAGGTTGGTTTCTAACTGCCTACTCCATGCAGCAAATTTTATGGTCATAAGCAAAAGGCTTGGGACCTTGAGAACTAAGCAGCTGTCAGCAGGCTTCTAGTCTCTACTTACTCCTGATTTAGAGCACAGTGTGGCTGGAATTAAACAAGATCCTGGCAGCAGTTATCCTGCTGGGTTTTGTAAGGATCTGTAAATCAGGCTGACAAAAGCATAGCAAGCCTCAGAGCTGGAAAGGAGAAACTATATGCTTATAGAAGTAATGAGGTGCAAAATGTTAACTTTGGGGATATTTAATCACCAAAAAAAGCTTTAATAAGGACACTTCCAAATTCACAATGAGAGAGCATCCTAACCTGAGGCTGGCTTCCTAAAATAGATACTTTAGCACAAGGACAAGTTTGACATAAGGCACTCTGTCCTTCATCATATAATACATCCCAACAATGTGTTCCAAATCTTTCTGCTGATTTTATAATGCACAGGTCTATCAAATGCTCTGGCTGAAAAAAGTCACTGTGTTCTGTCCTCATCTTCAGGTCATTGCTTCAAAGAGGATCCTCTATGACTCAAGGTGCCTCAGGGCACACACGCAAACAACTTCTGCCCTTACATTATATAGCCTCAGCTCTGGGAAGGACCTCCAGAGCACATGAAACAATTCTTACATCTCCCACTCCTTTCTCTTCCTCCTTGCTAAGGCAGCCAGCTGTTGTAGTTCAATGCTCAGCTGCAATAGCACTCCATGCCTCCTTCTGTTTGGTTGCCTGCCTCCATAGCTTGCAGAAAAACCAGGATGTAGGTTTTCCCCCTAAAATTTGCCCCACACTTTGCTGAGATGCTGAGGTGGGCAGAACATTTCACCACTCACCTTAGCTATGAGTTTTTCAAAAGACAGCACATTTCACTGTGCCTGCTATGAGTCCTTGCAGTGCTACTGATCACAATGGAGATCCCACTGTGAACTGGGAAAGTCGTCCTTCCCCAGCATGCAGCTGCTAATGGAAATGGTAACTTCTCAACTTTTCTCCCTCTTAGCCATGGCACAAATGTAAGGGGATGGAAATGACTGCTGCATAGTCTATGCTCTGGACCTCCAAAAGGCCAGCACGTCCAATGCACTCAATTACAAATGGTAGGATAGAGAAACAGGTGCGTAGACAAGATCTAGTACAGAATGGTTGCAAAATCCTGCTACACTTGAAAGCATGGGAAGGGCTGGACACAATGCAGGTTGGAGGGACAGGACTGGTTTTACCTTCCTTGTCAACTCGGAAGCCAAATTCATCGTAGCGGAACTCTGGTTGCTCGACAGATTCTTCTTTCTGGGAGATGTGAGGAAGGAAAACAGACCTTTTCAGCAGTTTATCACTGAATAACTGAACACAGACATGTGGATATTGCCCCATCCTACCACTATCCACACTGTGCCCTCTGAGCAACTAGATCCCTTACCCTTTAATTTTAAAGGCTTGCACCACAATTCCCAGCTGAGGAGATGTTGCATGCTATTCCCATTCTAATTTCTCCATGGAAAAAAACTGTACAGATTTTCCCAGCAGGACTTGAGCACACCATCTTATCAAGATCAAAAGTGCCCACCTGGAGGGATACGCAGCCCTCCTCCTGGACTGGGGAATATACACACATCAGCTGAAGTGGTCTTTACGGTCTGCATCAGTAATGCAGAGCAGTCCTCCCTGTTACCTCTGCACACACACTGCAAATTCAGCTCCCTGCACCACTCCATCTCCTGCCTATTGCTCTCAAATTTCCTTTGAAATGCAGTGGGCAAAACTGGGATTTCCACCTGTGATGCAAGTCCAAATTATAGGCCAAAGAAACTTAAGGTCCAGGATGCAAATCTCAACCTTCCTCATCTGTGTTCATGGCTGCCATTGGGGCATACTAGGGGATACACACTGGAGGTTACAACGAGGCTTTTTTCAGCAGTAAAAACCTACTGCTCTCTCCCCTTTCCTGCAAGCCCATCTGCACCTCCTGTGGGGACTCTTGCAAGCACTGCACTCGGGCAGCACCCAAGAAGCACTGCCAACATAGCTCCACAAAAACCTTCACTCTGCTTTCAGCAAACACTGCGGCTAAGTTACAAAATTCCATAGCTGCTTCCTTCCTTCCTGCTCTATCCACCTGGTGACAAGCTCAAGGCTAGCATGTCCTGCCATGCGCAAGCCATCCAGAGCAGCTTGGATGATGACAGAGGCTTCCTGAGGGTGTCAACATTTTTACAGTGGAGCAATAGTTGCAAAACAACAGGGAAATAATTCACACAAGTTCCTTTGTACTTTGCAAGATCCTCTTGCAAGAGCCAGGATGCAACCACAAAACATGTGAATTCACAATCAAAGCACTGGAGGAAAAGTGCACCTCTCCCTCCTTTTCCCTGTGGCTTTCAGAGACCACCAGAAAACACCAGGATCCCTCTACTTTTGCAGAGCCAGAGAACATCCCCGCCCTGCCCAACACTGTACCTGTGTGTATTTTGCCAGGATCTCCTGAGGCCAAATGCTGGGCGTGAGTGCTGAGAAGGGACCCCCAGCAGAGGGAGTGTGACGGCCTAAACAGAAAGAGATCCAACACATAGCAGTGAAAACCTGGAAGAACACCCTTGGAAGATACACTCAATACAGACTGTTCCACATGGGAAGGAGTCACTCATCAGTTTGTTGCTGCTGCTACTTTAGATGCTGAGACAGCTCCCACTTCACCAAGAAAGCCAGTAATTTCAGATGGGTTTGTTCCTTATTATTGAGCAAAAGAGGCAAAAAGGCCAAATGGAGCTCCCTCTAAGAATGCGATTCTTAGGGAAGAGAAATGGCTCCATGGCATCATATGATCACTCACCTGCTTGGAAAAGCTGTGTGATCAGCAACAAGCCAGGGGAATCATCACCAAATAACTACTACTTTGTAGAAGTAAATGCCTCCTATGGACCAGCACCAACAGCACTCCAGAGGTCCTGGAAACTCTGTCACCCAGGCACCAGAATGGAAAATCAGAGCCCTCAGAAAGATGCTGAACTGCTCCCTTTTTGCCCAGTGTGCTGGGATATTGTCAGATCATGTACAGAGAGCAGCAGCAATGAAAGTATGCCTATAATCTTGGTCTTTTGTGTTCAGGACAAGCATCCTTCCAGTCTCAGGTAGAGTCCCAGTGAACAGCTTCCCTTGGAATACAAGCAGACATCAAGTCTTGCAATTGAAGCAGAAAAACATGTCCCATGCTGATTGTTCTATCAGCAAGACGAAGGTTTACTTGGTTTTGAAGCATCGTCTCCCCCAGGTTATGTGCCCTGAAATAACCAGCTGCACCAGGAAGGAAGGCTTAGAAAAAAGCACAGGGTGGGAAAGTTGGCTTCTGTAAGAAGGAGAAGACCTAGTTTTAGTAAAGCTTGTATCTCAGAAGTCCACTACTGAACTCCAGTTATTCTTCAGCATTCTGCCTGCCCTAGAGCTACCACTGTACAGCAAAAATCTCTCACAGTCATTGTGAGCCACTCACTTTGGGGGAAATCTTGGGAGGAGAACAGAACTGAGCAAATCTTAATGAAAAATGGGGAAGGTAGACCACATTTCAACCTCCTTCTTCCTCTCTGTTCAGTGGCTGAAAAAGTTTCTGCGTCGTAAAAGAAGGAACTGAGTTCACCCCGAATGACAAGGCTGCTGGGTCACAGAGTAGTTTCCTCTCTCTCAGTCTGACCAGAAAGTATGTTCATGTAAAGAAGCAGAAACCTTTGTTATGAAGTTTCAGCTGAAGACAGAGCAAGCAACCAAATGAAAAGATACTGTGGCCAATTCTGTGTGCTCACCTGACATTGCACGAGGCAAGGCTGAGCGGCACAGGTGTCAGCAGGTCCAGAAACACTGTGCACAGAGGTGAGATGTTACACTCCTGCTATAAAAAGAAAAAAAGGGTGATGAGAGAATTCAATTAGCATCTAAGAACATGGTGGAGGACTGACAGACCCCTCACACACAACTTCCTCACATGAAAACTAAATTCCTAAGTTCCACCCCCACAAGAAATACATTCCAGAGACTGGAATTTCCTTTTGGTTTCATACCTACTGACCAGCTAGAAAGAGCACACTGTCATTTGCCAAATTTCTTGTGAAAATAACACCATTGCTGGTTGAAAGAATGTCAAAAAACAAGTCAGCTTTTAACACCTTTTCCATTGCATATTGTGAGTCCTGTATTTAATTATGTAAACTAAAAAAACACACCATACACCATCATTCTCTGAAGATACTAACCATGAAGAAGGGACCGGAATAGTGAAAAAGGTCTAAAGGGGTATCACTAAATGCAGTAAGTTGAAAAGAGATTTTTGGAGTATCACATAAAGCATAGGAGTAAAGTGCGTAGGGCTGTGGAACACAACTCCCTGAAGGATGTGGACAAGATGCTGTCAAGTACCTCTGCAATGAGTCAGGAACCAGGCTCCTCTGAACTAAATCAAGACGATAGAGCTCCCCTCCTTGCTTTCCCGACACTAGTCAACAGCAGATTTTTATGGGGATTTCTATGGGTATTTCCAAGAAAACAATGGAATAGTTCAGTAACCAAAGAGAGAGATTCTGGTCTTTAAGATCAACCTTAAAATTTGTGTGTGGGAGACAGCAAGAGCCACCTCTATCAAGCAGATAAAGCCAGTGCTGGGATGTATCAGTCACTCACACTTCCTTGGGAAAGAACCTGGGAGAAACTAACATTTACACATCTAGGATGGCTTTTCCAGCTTCCCTTTTCAGTGAAGTTACTTATAACTGTAAGGTGCTAAAAGGAGGAACACCAGGGATTCATCCCACAAGCCCTATCCATGTTGTTTCACAGTGCTGATTAGTACAAGGTTATATTGCCTTTGCATCTCAGTGAGCTTTCCCATGAGCACTTGCAGCCAGGAAGCGATTTGCTACAGCACTCCAAGATAAGCAGCTGTACAACACTGCAAAAGCATAAAAAACATCTGTGTCTGGGAACACAAATGATAAGGTTTTCTCCTCACAGATTTAAACAGCTCTCTGCCGGAGAAAGGCCAGCATGTATGAACAGACACTCTGTTCCATTCTGACACCAACTCTTAGGGCAAAAAGAATAACAAAGAAACAAACAAACAAACAAACAAACAAACAAACAAACAAACAAATAAAATCCAGCTTTTGTTTCTGAGAAGTAATGCTCTCCACAGGATGGTCAGTTGCATATCCACCAGTTCTGTAAACGTTTGTCTGTTCCTCCCAATCACTCTAGCCCCATTTGTTCCCTTAACACCAACTCTTCCGTTAGTAGTTGAGGACATAGCAATTACCAAATGAGCATCTGCATGCTCCTACTACATGGGAACACACACAGTGTGCACCCTAAGCAGGTAAATTGACTGACAATACTTACTTTCCTTTCAACATCACTGTGAATGTATTTTGATGCTTTTTTCACTGTCTTGCAACCATGGCTGCTCTGTTCCTGAGCCTGCAAGGTGTCCTTCTCCCCTGCCTGCTCCCAGCCCAGTTAACCCTGTTTCCAGGGACTTTTATTAGGAATGCAGCCACCATGTGGTATGTCTGCCATGCTTCTCGTTGCCTGGGTACCAAATCCATCCTTAGTGCCTCAAGCTTGTGAGTAGGAACTCTCCATAGCCATCATGAACCTTCACTGCATGCACAGCCACTGCTGACCCAACCTGCTATGGAGGAGCCAGGCCAGGGTGTCAGGCATGTGGCTGAGGAAAAAACCTCATAATTTTCCCCAAAAAAGGGAATTAACCACAGTGCTTGGAAACAGGGCAGGAGAGTGAGTGAGTCTCTCCTTGTCCCAAGACAGGTGTAGCAGATGGAACACCGTCCCTTGCCCACGTCATCACACGCTGGTCTCCGCCTTGCTGGGGATCACTCCCCTGCCTGCTCTGCTGTCCCTGACATTAGAGCACTGAACTTGGTGGGCAGGTTTTTCCTGCCCCTGGTTCCCACAGAAACCTGCAAGCACGCATTTGGGACAGAGCCCAGAGAGAGCGTGAGGCTCACCCTGCTGCTGGCATGGTTGTGCAGAAGGGCAGGGTGAGAGGCATGAATCACACCAAGGGAAGGCTCCTGCTGTGGCACATGGAGACACGGCTCTGGGCACTGCCCACAGAGCCAGGTGTCTCCAAGAGAAGGCACTGAGGCCACTGCACCAGCCCTTCCAGCATCACAGGAACTGGGAAGAAGGTTCCCTGACACAGCCAGGCACCACCTAGTGTGACCCAGGAGGAGGAAGTGGATATCTGGTATATGGGAATGACATTGTAAGGTCTTTCCTTTGACTTTTCCCTTTTCCTTTGAGGGATATAAACCTAAAGCTCTCCTAGCCAGGAGATAGCAAGTAACAAAAGGGGCTCCACAAAGCTTATGAAACCACGTGTGTGAAATTGCTGTGTTATTTGCAATGTACATACTTCTGAAAACAAGCAACAATAAGAAATACAAAGGAAAAACCACATCAGATCCAACAAATATTAGTGGCAACTCCCAAACCCTGAGTACTACAAAATTAAAACCAGTTTCACCCACACATTAAGGAGCATCTCCCATGTTTAAAGGCAATTTAAGTTTCTTATATGAAGCAATTTTGGTCACACAACAGGTAGTCTTCACATTTTGAAAGAAATGTACTTTTTGCTAAAATGCAAATGATACCTGTTATTCACAGATTTACTTTTTGAATTCAGAGTCCAAAGCAAATCACACCACCGCTGATTCCAGCCTGCTAGAAGACAGGTGTGATGAATGTGTGTACCTGAAAAAGAAGACTGCAAAGTCTTCCTACGCAGTCAGCATAGGAACAACCATTTGAACAACTCCACCTGCAACACCTTTGCTGGAGTTGCAAACACACACCATGCAGGATTATATCCTACTAGTTTATTTTCCAGTGCAGGTGTCCTTTGGAAATTGATGTTTGCAAAGGAGTCCTGCAAATTTACTTCCACTTAGCAATCCTGTGCCTCCTCTGGACACGCTGGCTCTTCCCCACAGCTGCAGTATGAGAGATTTCAATTAGCTGCCTCCTGGCAAACACCAGATAGCAATCTCCTGCTGCCTGTGTTTTACTTGCTTGGCCTCTTTTGCCACGTGATCTCCACCTAAGCCTGTGGTGGTAGTGCCTGGATGTGCTAAGCACAAAATGATGCTGTCTGGAGCCTTTCAGCAGGATCTTTATTTTGGGACAGAAACTCCTTCCCAGGAGTGTTCTTCCCCCACTGATTTTAGCAACAAAAAAAACCCAAAAAACCAAACCAAACCAAACCAAACCAAAAACAAAAAAAACCCACCAAAAAGGCAACATACCACTAGCAGACTGTGCAGAACACAAACATTTTACCAAGCAATGTTTTTGTATTCTGAGATCCTTACAACCAGTAACTATGCAGGAGCCTCCACTGAGTATCATCAGAAGGAGCAGAATAAGCATAACAATTCTTTCTAAAACAATTTTCATCCACCACTACAAGAACTGCACCTGTGTTCTGACAGTTACAACGCCTCTTCTGACAGTAAGCTAGCATGGGAAAAACTCTGATTTCCTTTATATTTAATGAACAGAAAGCAACAGTCCATGCAGTAAATCCCACTGCCACCTCTGGACGATCAGCTGGTTTCCATCGCTCTCTATTCTCTTCCTTTATTAACAAAAAAAACTTTGGAAGAGAGAAAAGTGGTTGAAAGTCACAGTTGCCATCAGGAGGCTATGCACTTAGGTATAGTTCTAGAAGCCTCTTCCAGCTCAGCTTTTGAAATCCCAAGTAGATTGGATCCACTTTAACACCTCCCTCTCTCAGAAATCAGACAAAAGCTCTGCATGAATCAGGCAGTTCAATTTCATGTTCTCACAACCAGAAAACTTACATTTTCCAAATTAAAATCCTGACTTGCTCAGTGAAATGTCCAAGGGAAACTCTCAGCAAGATGCCCTTCCCTTCCCCTTCCCCTATCAGGGTCTCCCTCAGGTCAGGCAAAGGCATATCCTGGAGCTGCAAATGCCATTAGTCCACAAGTCAATATTTGCTTTGCACACAGAGTCAGAAGAGAACTCCAGCTTCACAAATATGTAAGTGAGCAAAGCGCAGCCACACACCTGACCAAGGGGCGGACAAGGTGCAGAGAATTCCCGGCCCTCATACCCTGGCTTTGTAAAAAATGCGGAATCCCACACAGACACTGACACACCCCAGCTCCTCGTTAAGGAGTCTCTGTGGTGTTAGTGAACCTGGCTCATCCCAAACTTTCTGTCCAAGGCTTACAAACCATGACCAGACTCACACTGCTGTGGGTGTTGAGGAACACGTACAAATGCAGGCCCGAGGTGCTGAGGTGGCCTTCATGCTTCCTCTTGACATTTCTGGGAATGAAGAGCTTGGAACTTTAACTGCTCTCAGTCCACTTCCTCATGGCACTGGAAGTGAACCAGAGATGCACCAAAAGCCTAGGACAGGTCTCAAACAGGGATGCAAGACCTGGAGAGCAGCAAGGGGGAGGCTTGCAGAGCCAGGTAGGCAGGCAGGCGGGAGGGCAAGCTGCTTCCAGGTTATGTCACTGACTGCAGAGGCACCACCCAGGACTCCAGTGCTGCCCAGTCACCAACTGGGATCACACACCGACAGCAGGAATGTGGCAGGGCAAAGTGTTTCCTCCCAGCTGCCTCAGGGCACTACTAAAGCAAGAGAGACAGCAAAAGGTGAACTGGAACTCTGTGTCTCCTGCCATAAAGCACCTTGTAGATTCCTGGTCTCTTTGGAAACGTAATTGAGTGTAGAAATGTTACGAAAAGGTATTTCCGTGCAACCGTTCTGCTCCTTGCACTGCTCAGTGTCCAGCAATGCCCACTGCAATGACACAGAGAGGCCCAGTAGAGCTGAAGCTGCTGAACCATTGTCAGTTTACACAAAAGGAACAAAACAAGTAATTTTCAGATTTGTTCCCATTGCATCTCCATTTTAAAAATAAGGATGTGAAAAAGCAGAATCCTGCTGCCTACCACTTATGCATTGGACAGACAGACCACAGATGGACTTCCTGATCACAGTTCAGTGTGTCAAATTTGTCTCAGAAAAACCCCTATATAACACCTACTTATGTAGAATGCAGATGTCTCCTACATATCAACAGATACTTTATTTCCAGAGCAGAACTGCCTTTTATTTCCCTGGCTCCAAAGCAAACAGCATGCCAGCTAAGCATGAACTGCACCTCTGTGCAGAACCTCACGTTAGCCAAGACCCTTGGGATCAGAGGAGGAGGAGTTTCCCCTTTCCCCGTCCTCCCATTATCAGAGCGGTGAAAAGATACGTGAAAGGAATATAGAGTGCTCCTTGCAACTCACACAGAAGGATTACAATCGAATACAGGAACAAGTTTTTGGGGTTTTCTATCTGCATCAAATGAAGTTAGAAAAAGAGGCCAGGATACAAACTAGCATGGTGTTCACCCTTTCTGCACTGTAAAATTCTCCTTGCTTCCAACACAGAGGCAAGAAAACCCATATGTGCCAAAAAAGGCAGGCCTGCAGTCACCCTAGTCTTCAAGACTTAGGGCAAAGGCAATTCCGCGTTAGACACCACTACGCAAATAGAAACCAAAGGTTTCTGATTAATGTCTAAGGAAACCCCAAACATATCTTCCATGAGAGTCAAGTACTGCACAATAAATGGGCACTTTCATCTAAATAAGCACAGTGCAGGACCAGGTTACTTCTGCAGAACTCTACAGAAATTTGTTTTCCTAAAAGATTTTCAGAAGAGTTTTTTGCTTTCTGGTCCACTGCAAGACTGCACACTATTTATGAGATGTCTGTGGAAAGCGATCACAACTGTCCAGTTCCATTTGAACACAGAAGCTTGAAAGAAAATATTTCTGTTAGAGATGCAGGGCTGCACCAATCAAAGAAATGTTGAAAGACACTACTGACAGCTATTTGAAGTTGGGTACTATGAAGTGTTTTATCTCACACTCCTGTCCTGAGCGGTGACAAGCAGTGCCATCCGAGGCTCTCTCCATCACCAGCCCTGTAGGCTCACACAGGTGGAAGTTTGATTCTCCAGCTGGTCTCATCCTACTGCTTCCAGTGACAATGGAACAAGGGCCTGCATAACGGCTCTTCCTTGGTAGGGCCTCAGAGGATTTGCAGAGGTTCAGCTGGCAGGGTTGCTGTTACCTTGGTGAGGCACAGGAGAGGCTCGGTTCAGGTCACTCTCCTGTAGCTCTGTTTTGTTACTATTCGCTCTGGTATTCGCAAAAAATGCTCAGATTCACTTTGCAGGACTCTAAGCAGGTCTCGCTTCATTTGGCTCCAGAAAATGGCCTTTAAGGCAAGTATATCCCACAGCATTCAAAACTTTTCCCCTTCAGGCTCAGTCTTTACAGGACTCAACTTTCTGAAGAGGTTAGTAACACTCAAAACACCTCTCAGGACTGTTTGCAAAGCTCTTATCTAACATGTCATGTTGGACTACTTAGATCTTGCTCCTGCAGAAATTTATAAGCACAGATAACTTAAGAGGAAAAAAAGCAAGATATACAACGGTTGTTAACATTTGTAAGAAAACAAGACAAAACCTCTGATATCTCCTGATTCTAGGGATCAGGAAGATTTCTTCTTCAGAAAAAAAGGACTATCAGGTTACGGATTTTTTCTCTCATCTCTGAATCATCAAATACTTCCCAGCCAGCACTGACTGAGCAGTAACAATAGTTCTTGTAATCATACTAATACCAATATACTCTCTTCTCTTCCACTTTCTCATAAAACAAGAGTGTTTGCATTTCTCCCACGGTGTTTTTTCTTAAGTCAGAAACAAAATTGCCCTGTTATCAATGTAACTTGTTGCACCCCAGTTTAAAAATTCTGAGACTCCCTCAAAGACAAAACAAATGTGGCAACATCCTTCTCCTCCCTATGCGGTGTCAACAGTAACACAGCTGACAAGTGAGATTTTCCCCAGTGCTCCCAGATACTCACCCTGTGTAAGCTTTAGGTAGCAAACCCTGTGATAAAAAGTGGCAGAGAAGGAAGTTTAGGCAAGTCTTTGTGTGGCTGAGGACACAAAGCTGAAGTACCAACACCCCTTCCTCTCTTAAGGGACACTTAGGACACCGCACTCACAACACAGAATGAAGCTGTTTGTTTACCTCCTCCTACTGGACGGTTGCAAATTCTCTGTATCTGATTCATTTGAATTAGGGTAGGATCCAAAATAACCAGTGTGACACACATCACCAGCAAGGGTCATTGCTGATTTAGCTAGAAGCGCTGTAGGACCACATACATCAAAATATAAAGCACCTTAACTTTACCACTGCAGATAAAGTTACAATGCTGCTCAGGATTTTTTTTTTTTTTAAGTTTTCTTTACTTCTGATGTGTTGGTGAGAAGTTTGCAATTTACAGCCAGGAAGAAGCATCATTCCAACTACATCCAAAACAGTTATTGCCTCAAACATGGTATCATCAATTCCTTTGTCAAAGCATCCCAAATACCAAACAGGGGAAACAATTTTGCAACACACAAATCAATTCACCAAGAATGGGACTAAGACTGGCAGCTCTCACACAGATCTCTTAACCAATAATCTCTACTGTTACCATGTCACTTTAGGTAAGACACATTCATTTTTGAAAGCTAAATATTTTGATTATTGCCTGTTTTTTAAGATTGTCATGGTCCATTAGAACACAGAGATTGACAAAATATCCCATCTTGTGGGAAGGTGACAGGTTAAAAGCACAGCAAAGAAGAAAAATCTAAACAACATTAGCAGAGACGCCTAAAATTGGAGAATTTTTTCAGTCCTGAGCAGGTGTGCAGTATTTTCCTCACTTGAACTCTATCATTCCCTGACCAGTGCAATTCCTCCAGAAATATGCCCCTCCTCTCTGCTGCTCCTTAGGGATTCCCTTCATCTTTTTTCAGAACAAGAGTCACTATGAATGACATCTCCCTCAGAATATCAAACCACGTTATCAAAATATTATCATAAACAGGAATTAAGAAAGGCAGTACTTGTGATTTTAATCTGTTAAATACAGAATGAACATTGTATTAACATGACACAACCAGTCCCCACCCTGACCTCTTTAATTACATGTCATGCCTCTTCTCACCCTCTTCCTTTCCTTTTACTTTATGAATTCTCCAGAGTAGGAATTCAGCCTTTGTTTCTGCATAGGGATAGTCACACACACACTGTGTGGATCCACAAATAAACAATGAAATTGAATTTTGTTCCAGCGGCTGTTTCTTTCCAGGCCACCACTCTAGGCTCTGTAGCAGCTGAGAAACTATTCTAGAATTCAGATTATCCAGCAAGCAACTGTAGTCTGATCAACAGCTCAGCAAAAGCACAGCAGTACCCCACTCCTGCTAGCCTGAGAGTTTCTTCTTCAGTGATTTTAAGACCCACTCTTGCACTACTAAAGACCTACTGATCTTAATTCCAGTAAGACTGCTTTGCTCTCCCATCTATTTGCCCTAAAGGATCCTTCATTTCCTCAAGGCACTGTTATTACTTTATTCCCACTTCCCCCTTAAAAAAA
>WEIT01020586.1:94912-114177 GCA_013389985.1 Dryoscopus gambensis
GGCGCGGCGGGGGCTGTAGGCCGGGAAGGGCGGCCGGGCAGGCGTGGAGCGGCGCCGGGGTGGCCCTGCTCACCACAGGCACGGGCTGCAGGGACACGCACCGAATAGCCCAAAGTGTGATCTGGCCTCACGAAGCTGTCACAGAATCAATTAGGTTAGAAAAGCCCTCTGAGATCATGGAGTCCAGCCTCTGACCGAACACCACCTTGTCAATCACACCATAGCACTGAGTGCCACGTCCAGTGTTTTAATTAAACACCTCCAGGGACGGTGACTCTACCACCCTGTCTCATCACCCATTCTGTGAAATTCCTCATAATGTCCAACCTAAACCTGCCCTGGTGCAGCTTAAGGCTATGTCTTGTCCTGTTGCTGGTTGCCTGGGAGAAAAAGCTGACCCCCCACCAGGCTACCACGTACTTCCAGGTAGTTGTAGAGGGTGACGACTCCCCTAAACATCCTTCTCTCCAGGGTAAACAACACCGGCTCCCTCAGCTGCTCCTCATCTGATTTGGGCTCCAGACTCTTCACCAGCTTTGCTGCCCCTCTCTGGACTTGCTCCAGCACTTCGATGTCCTTTCTGAACGGAGGGGCCCAGAACGGGACACAGTACTCAAGGTGTGGCCTTACCAGTGCCGAGTGGCTGGTGCCACTGCCAACTCTGTGGGAAAGTAGAAGTCTCCTAAAGGATTTGCGCATCGTGCCAGTTTTCTAGGAGGATGACATTTCCTCTGTATCAGTTACTCTTTTTAAAATTTCCAGGAAAACAAGTCCAACAGCTCACAGCTGGCAGCCTCTACCTGACAAAGATTTATTTCCAGTGATGAGAAGATACAAAAGAGCTGTTCCTCCTCTCCACACAGGGTTGGTTGTTTTTTTTTTTTTAAGGAGGAAAGAGAACCAAAGAAGGAGGGCTTATGCATCTGTCTGTTTTCTTTCTTGGCTATCCGTTTGAGTAATAGCCTGAAAACTACAAGGGTTCAATTAGAGTTATCCTTTTCAAACAGATGGCTAATTAAATGTTGATAGCACAAGCAAGCAAAATGTTTTAAACACCATCAAACTCACAAATGTTTGAGACATTCTGAATGCTATATTCTAGGGGCAAGGTAAAGCCAGAGCAATCTCGATGGAAGGACATCACAGCCTGAAGCTTCCCACTGCTCTGACTACTTAATAAAGGCAGGCCTTATTAAAACATACAGTACTTTTAAATCCTCTGTCAACAAGGATGGCCTGAAGGACAGCAGGTAACTTCTTTCAGTTAGTTCTGCTTTGCTTAATTCTCTTCAGCAATCACACTTCAAAAGTCATCAAGTAATCCTTATCATGTACTCTCTGAGAGTCTGAATAAATAACAGAGGCAAGGGGGAGTTTTTTCATGGCACTGAAGCAGAAGAAATGCTCTGTGATGTAATAACACTGGAAGGAGAGGTAAGGGAATTATTCCAGTTTAAGCCAAAGGGAGAAAAGTTTGATCAAGTACTGAATGTCCAGTAAAGCACAGACATTACAAAATAGATCATTCATGTCAGAAGTAAACCTGCTCTTGAAATTCTCTGGCATTCAATGAATTTCCATTATCTTTTTTCTTTCCTTATCAGACAAAACTTGTAGTACAGAACAACTTTCACATGCCAGAGTCCACCTGCCACTCAGTATCAAGCACCTACAGCCAAGGACCACAATCAGAGCCAAAACACAATGACTGGTTTCTTACCCACACCTGTAAATATGACTTTCAGAAGCTACAGAGCCACAGCTACAGTAGTAAACTAGGAAAGGAGCACCTGTTTGATGAGCCAAGAAGTTCCATGGCTTCTCTCTTTGATTATTTCTAATATTTTGGCCTATTTGCTCCCCAAGTCACAGTACTCTGAAAGCCAGGACAAACTTTTATCAACTTTTGAGACACCTGTGGAGAAAATTTCAGGGCATGGAAAGAAAGATGAAAATGGGAGAGGGCTCAGCTCCCCTTCCCTCTGCTGTTCAACAAGTCAGTCCTACATGGATGTCAGGCAGCACCTGGCATTGCTCTTTAAGAGCTGGCAGTGCTCTGTAAGGGGCCAATGAAAGGTGCTGTGATAAAGTTACCTTGTCACAATGGAGCGTTTCTCAGTAACTCAGCAAGGATAGATGGAGGCTTGACCAAACTGCAGGCACAGAACGAAAAGCCCATCTGGAATCAAGGTGGCTGTAAGCTCTGGGGGTTAAATGTACTGTAGAGAACCAAAATAATATGACACAGTAAACAGACCTGGGTCAATAAGGCTTTTATTATCTTCCTGTACCCACACACATTTGCAGATTATACCTAAAGTGCCAGTTCAATTTTCCCACCCATCTTGCTTTGGTATGGAATGAGCACCGGTCGAACCTCCTCCTTCAGGAACTTTGCCACCTGTTCAAGATGAGAAAAATAAAATTAGGAAAAGGACTTGCCTCCTCCTCCCCACTTAGACCTGCTTGTCTCACTGGGGTCTCTCTTTCACAAAGACACCCAACAGTCTGGTATGTCCAGAGTCAAAAATGTGAAGCCACAGGGAAGAAAGACAAGAAAGCCAAGGAAATCACAAGAGAGAAATGTGTCTTTCTTTGTAGTATGGCCCGAGTTATATAATATGTACACTCTGTAGCATACAAAAAGGATGCAGGAATTAATTACACATTGCATTACAGCCCATAGCCTCTTCCCACTACTTTACCTGTTGAGGAGCACGTCCAGTGAAGGAGGAGGGATCCAACAGGCTCTCAAGTTGTTTATGGATAGGGCTGAAGTAAGGATCAGCACAGACACGGGCAATGAAGTCATTATCACCCCCTTCCTGTTTCACAACAGCCGCTGCTTGCTGAGAGAGAACACGAATCTTCTCATGGCAATCCTGTAGGTACAGGGGAAGGAAGACGGGAAAAGAAAAGTCATTCCATTGCTACTGACAGGACATGGTCATCTCACCCACTTGAGTGGGAGGGGAAAAATATTGGAAGTGTATTGCCCTGGTCAGTGCACAAAGAAGACACAGTTTGGACTGCAGTCTCACATGCCACTACATTAAAACAAGATTTTCTTCATGCTTTCACATCTGCCCTTTGAGGCTAAAACCATCTGAATGTCACATACATGCCCTGCTGAACTATAACATAAACTAATAACACTGGAATCATTTATACTTCTTCAAATTTCCTGAATGAGTCACTATAGGGTTTTTTTCAACTGAAAACCATGTAAAACCTCTACAGAACTGGAAAAGGGAAAAGAAAAGAATCTGTCCAACTTAACAAGCAGTGAGATGCTGCAAACCATAGCTTACATAAGGACATACTGAGGAAAAATCCCATTCCTTTGGAATCAATTGGTAAGAACAAGGGAACCCAACTGTAGTCAGGTACCACCTGCAAAATCAGATATTGCCACGCTGGTCCTAAAATACAGTCATGTGGTTGCATTTACAGCTATGCAAGAATCTTCTCCTTAAACGTATTATCCTTGATCTACAATTAGGACAAAAATTATCCTGTTTTCTCTATCCAAATGTCATTTGGGTTCAGCACTGACCTGCCTCAGGTGAACAGATCTATCTTCTGGATGTTTAGGGGAGGGAGTTGTTTAATTGTGGGGAAGTGAGTTTCTGTGCTATAATGTGGGAAAGCCTAGAAAATGTGCTGTTCCAAAGTTCCCAGCACAGGAAAACAGAACATACGAATGTGAGTACAAATACCTTCTACAAATGTACTAAGCCCTACAGGCGTGTAATTAAACAGCACCAGAAAGAAGGCAGGTCAACAAGAGACACAAATGAATCACAGAATGTGATTCACATGATGTGACCCTTAATGCGTTTAGTCAGGAAGCTTACTCACTGACCCACTGACATCAGAGACACAGGGGGGAATAAAAAAGGATGTTTCCTGACTAATATAGAGGGTGATTTACCTCAAGTGTTTCAGAAAACTAGAACTATTCTGCTCAAAGCTTCTATCAAACCCTTTTGTTATTCTTGCACGTTTAACTTCTGTCCTTCATGTGGAAAGAATCATAGGAAAAATTACTATCTAAAAGGTAAGTGAAAATAAGGTGTTTTATTAAGATGGAAATTTGATTATCAATTTTGACCTGAATTGTGAAATTAAATGATAAGGAAATATAATCTAATTGTGTCTGGGTTTATTTACTAAGGAAAATATTTAATTACAGTTTGCTTGAACACAGGAAGCTGAATGAAGGACTATAAACCAAGTGGTTAATATACTATACTGAGCTAGGGAAGAATGGCACATGAATGAGTGGTTCAGAATGGTCTTACTTGCTTTTTTGTTAACAGCACTGATTCATCCTCTTCTAATTTATAAGGCAGCCAACTGCCAACATGTTCCATTTAAAGAAGCCTGGCCTGTGTTCCAAGTTCCTTCAAGCACTTAAAAAAGGAAAACGCCTACTAGTTTCACATATAAAAATAGGTCTCCCTCTTCTCCAGCACAGCCAGCCAGATCAGCTCAAACACACAGTGTTCCTAACAGAAAACAGGGATCTCCACAAGTGCTCTCCCCTCAGAGGGCAGAGCCTGGCTTTGCAGTAGCAGTGTAATTATAATAACTCCATGGGAGCAGGTGAAGAGCAGAGAAAGGTGCAATAGGACAAGGGCCCAAATACATTTGTTTCTCAGGAGATAAACACCAGGCCGTGAACAAAGGTATTTTGGACACTTCAATTGTACCTGACGATTGCCCCCAGCCTTCACCATTGCCATGATTATGTTCTCTGTGGCCATAAATGGCAGCTCCTGCCGGATCCTTCTCTCAATCACCTTAAACACACAAAAAAAAAACAGAGAAAAAGAAACAGCATTATAGAAAGCCTATAGATGACTAAAAACTTCGCAGTGAAGTTTTTTTCCTCTCCCCTTCAATCTCTAGGACTGGACAATGGTCACAGAATCACAGAAAAGTTTGGGTTGGAAGGGACCTTTAGAGGCCATCTCGTCCAACCCCCTGCAATGAGCAGGGACATCTTCAACTAGATTAGGTTGCTCAGAGCCTTGTCCAACCTGACTGTGAATGTTTCCAGGGATGGGGCATCTACCACCTCTCTGGGCAACCTATTCTAGTGTTTCACCACCCTCTTTGTAATAAAATTTTTTTCCTGTATCATCTAAATTGTCCCTCTGTAAGTTTAAAACTGTCACCCCTTGTCCTATTGTAACATGACCTGATAAGAAGTTTGTCCCCATGATGCAAAGACAAATTCTCGTTTTGAACTTAGCTCTGGAAATCCAGATATTGAAGTTGATAATACCTAGAAGCTGTATCTTGTAAGAGACATTACTTTGCAAAAGATGTACAATAATTTTTTTTTTAACCAGTAGTAAGTTACAGGACTGGATGAGATCTGTCTAGACAGTATATTTTGCTGTTATGTTCTACAGATCCATTCTGTAATTCAGGGAAAAATATCCTCTGTGAGAAGTTTTGTATTTACCCTTTTATTGACCTCACAAGAGACTTTTCATGTATGTCCTACAACAGTGAGAATATGGCAAGAATCGAGCAAAATTCAGAAACCATTTGAACTAACAGTTAAAAATGTAATCCTTGGAGTGGGAGCATTTTTATACACTTTGGCATAGCTGTAAGCATTACCAAGGAAGTCCATTATCTCCTGCTTTACCTTTGGATATACCACGAGTCCCTCGGAGATGTTCTGCAGTGTACTCAGAATGATGTCAGCTGTGAGGAAAGCCTCAGCCAGACACACGCGCCTACGAAACACACATACCCAGAGCCCTGGTCAGCAACAAAGGCCATGTTCCAAGTCCACCTCAGATCCTTCAGTTTCTGTAAATAATGCTGTAAATAGCTTTATTGTGGCCTAACACTGGAGCTGTTCTCTTTTTTTTCTTTTTGGTTAGTAGAGAGGGAGAGAGAAAAGGGTGAAGGCACATGTAGAAAGCTCCAAGATAATTCTGTGATTACACAGATAGGAAACAGGACAGCAATCTACAGTATCTTTTCCTGTGTGTTCTGTGTTGAACTCTATACTACTGATCCTACCCTGCAGGAGTAAGACATGCTGCATGCTCATGCTGTGCCTGGCTGCGCTCAGTGGGGAACTTCCAAAGGGATCCATGCATTTGGTGAGGGCTTCCTCCCAGAAACCAGCTCCTGGTCACAAAGGAGGCTCCTAGACAAAAAGGAGAGGATGGAAACAAGAGGAGTAGTGGAGACTGAGCTGTATCAGGCAAAATGCTCTGTGTCACAGTGCAGCAAACACAGCATCATCTATTTGTGACAGCAGGGCCTGGCCCATTTCAAACTGTGATCTTATAAAATATCCTAGTTCTCGAACCTTGTGCTACATCTAAGCCCTCCAATTCTATCAGTGTCTTAAAACAACTTTTCTGGACTGTAGATTGATTGAACTTTCTCTAGCTTGTTCTTCTTCCAAAACACTATAGCTTTAACAAGAAAAATCCAGGGCACAGATTTTTGTAATTTGTTAATGAAGTGGACAAATGAGTCTTTCTCTTACATGAGATGAAAATAAAATTTTAAACATTCCAGTACATCTTTTAACACTTGGTAGCTACTGGGAAGTAAACACACCATATCAACCAGTATGCAATTTCTTAAATTTACATTGTTTTCTGCTGCCTATGCAGCTCTTTTTTAAATGAGACCAGGAGCTGTGGAGTAAAGTCCCTTTGGGAAAAATCTTCTATTTTTTCATGAAGTTTTAAGCAGGTATTACGTTTGTGGAGACATTTTAAAAATAATGTTCTCATCAGCAATCTTAATGCTAATCTACAGCCAAAACTGCTGCTGCTCATTGTTTCACAGCTGCCATACCTTGGAAGTCTAGAGATTTCTAAGATTCTAAGACATCAAATTCTGCAACAGAACATGACTTTGAAGCTAAAGTGTTTCAAACGTAGGTATCACCTTTATGCAGATTTAGTACTAAATAAAAGATGGAAGCATGGAATTTAATTGCTGTAATTTACTTGATAATAATTGTAGATAACTTCTGCTCAGCTCAAAATAGCTGTAATGAGGAATCATAAAACAAAGCAAAATTTGCTGAGCAATATCCTAAAGACCTGCACAGATTTTCATGAAACATTTTTTTAAAAAGTAGAGTAATTGTGCTCTTTCTCTAGGATCTGAACTACTTCTTGTAAAGAACAACATTTTTCAAAATTAAGATATGTTTGTTTAGATTATTTGGAGGGTTAAGGTATTTAACTATTCTTTAAGAAGTGAAAAAAAGCAGGGTCAAAAAAGCGCATTCCAAATAAGGAGGAAAATTTGAGAAATGTGAGTACTGTAATACTGTGCTGTTGAAACAGGAAGACTGTGAAAGCAATTTATTACCCTGGCTTCTGTATCCCTCCCTTTCACTGCCAGTTTACTTAGCAGAAGATCTCGACATTAAAAAAAACCTAAAAGTTTTTATCTGCTGTTATAGAGGAAACCAGTTTGTAGTCTCTAGGTTCTACTGAGACAGCTTTTTGTCAAGGACGTATCTTGTGGGTTTAGTTTAGAGGCAGTATTTTCTAAACAGAGCAAAGGACCTTTCTGCACAAGGCCATCTGCAATTGCTGCACTGCACGATCTGAACAGACCTGTTGGCACTGTCATCCAGCGTTCGCTCAAACCACTGCACGGCGGCTGTCTGGAGGGGATCCATCACCAGCGTCATCAGGTGCCGAGCGAGGCTGCAGCAGCGCTCCGAACGCATTGGGTTCCTCTTGTAAGGCATAGCACTTGAACCTGTCAAAGCAGGGAAAGGGATGCAGCAGGAGAGCATTCGGGAAGAAGAGATGAAGGTCCTCCCCCAGGAAAGAAAAATGCATCAGGAATCACAGTTTTGACTAAAGCCTCAAAACGCAACAATATTCTAAGGGCAATATGTAATAACCAAAGTGACACTGCTGCTTTCCCCTTCAGACCAGAAACATCCAAATGTGGGCAAAGAGGAAGGGAGAAGACATTTTTGCAATTCTGCACAATGGAAGTACTACTACATAAAAAGGACAAACAGTTGTACTTTTTAATGTAGTATTTAGCACCATCTCTCTAGGCTACCCATGGTAATCTTAGCAGTGTTTGAGCCTCCATCTGCTCAGTAACACTGTCTTTCAAAGTCAGATAGTTAGTCTGCTGCCTGTTGCTCTAGTGAATGGATATTAAAATCATCCACAGAATGTAGAATGGTACAAATACTAGATGGGACTAAGGCTTAATTTGCTGATTCAATTCTATACAACTATTTAGGGAACCTGAACTTTCTTTCAGCCAAGAGCCAAAACACTACATTTCCTTTCCCCTTTCTAGCAATGTCGGAATCACATCATTGGTATTCTTCTGGCAAGGGTGAAAGGGTCCACCCTAGATTCATTTTAGTTCCTAATTTGTCTGCTTATAAAGATAAAAATGCTGAGTTGAGCTGAAAACCTACTTTCCAGTAAGCTTCATGAGGACTGGAAAATGGTAAGCGCTCCTCAGATCCAAGTCTTCCTCTCTAAGCAATGGGACATACATGGCTACTTACGCTCTCCCCCCAAGACAGGAAGTGCACAAATACAAATCTGATTTTAATTACTTAATATCCAAAAAACCTTTAGGTAAGGTGTTTTTTGTTATTCCTTTTTTCCCACTGCCTTTTCTTTTTGTTTTAAAAGGACTCAAAATACTAACAATGTCAACTCCAGTTAATTTAAAGCAACTTCTGTCAGTGGCATTTCTAAGTCTGTTTAAAAGGCCACACCAACATAAATGAAAAGACATATACACCAGTCCAGGAAATCTCTCTCATCCCTTACCAATCTGGTCTTTTTCAAAAGGCTCCTCTATCTCCTTCAGGTTGGCCAAAAGACGAATGTCAGTGCAAATCTAGAAAGGAAGCATAAGAAATTAACAAAACAGAACCAAACTGACACACACCAGTATATCTTACTGTTAGTGCTCTTGGAGAATCTTTGCATCTATGTGCAAGAAGTACACTGGGGGCAGCGAAAAATTTGACAAAAAAATTGACTTTGCAATCATACTTCCTGGCCTAAAAATGTTTGTCAAGGAAACAAAGAAAACAGCATGCCCACTGTATTAGATGAGAACAGGACTCCAACAAGGGCAAATGTTTGCAGGGAATGGAAGACAGATCAGAAGAGAACACTGAAAATGCATAACAAAACTACACAGTGATTTGCAAACACATGTAATAAGTGCTCACTGAACTGGGAAAAAACCAAAACAGAAAAAAATACCACAGATCACTTCAGCCTAGGAGGAGGAAGAGGGAGGGAACAGAAATAAATAAATGAAAAGAATCCACAAAGACAGAGAGAATAACACCATTATCAGAAACGCAATTAACTAGGAGCAAATGGTGAAATATAAAAACTCACACACCACTAGGAAAGACATTTACTCTAATGGGATCAATTTAGCATAGATTAGACTAAATATCTGGTGTGGGAGTTGTTAAGCCGTCTTAGAATCTGCTCAGTTAACTTGCTTTATTTGTCATTGGTCTTAAGATCTTCGAGATTTGAGTACCAGGCATGTACCCAGTGGTGAATTTACATGATCACAAAGAAGACAGCTGAACAAGGAACACCAGTATTTCTTGAGAAGAGCATTCTGCACCACGAGCACCTTTTGTTCAAGATCTGAAACGTTTCTCCCTCTTCCTGATGTGTACAAGTAGGGTGCTCACCTTGTGTATAGAAGCCCCCAGACTGGCCAGCACAGCCAGGACTCCAATATCCACCTTGCGACTGTAGGTCTGCCCTGTGACCATGTAAGCCCTAGAAATAAGAACAGAAGTTGAGTGTTCCAGCCAGACACAACAGTACTGCAAGACTTTGAGCAAAGAGTGACATGGCTCTTGAAGTGGAGGGCTGTCATTCTGCCCTGATGAAAACAACTTTGGATTCAGGCTGTCAGTTTCTTAGGGCAGCATGCAGATGGGAGAGAGGTAAACAGAGGAAAAATGGACAGCTGTGCTTTGACAGGGAAACAAGTTGAAGTGGCCTATTTAGGAAGTGAAACTTCATGCAGGAAAATGCAACTGGGAATGGAAGATGGCAAGGGGGAACAAGTGAACAGCAGCGCAAATGTCAGTTTGGCAACCAGGAGAATCTGGGCCAACACCACCAGCAGGAGTCACACACTGCTAAGAAGGCTTGTTACATACCGCTTAAATCCTGCCTTTGCAGTCACTAATCTGTCCAGTTCTTCAACCTTGGGGTGAAGTGAAAAATAAAACAGAGTTCAAAATACAACTTGGTGAGGTCATCAAGAGCAAAAATGATCCTTTGCTTTTCTCAGTTTACTGTCAAAAAATCTTTTACTTTCTGTGAAACATCACTTCCCAAATGCTGCTCATTTTCACACCAACCCTTGTGTCAGTGACCCCCAGAGGGACCACAGTGCCCTTGTAAATTCAATGCCAGAATCTCAATGTTCTCTTTAAAGAAAACAGCATTCCAGAATGGAAAATTGCCAGGACTGTAAGTCTGCACCCTGGGCTGTCTGACATACTTTACTATGGTCTCCCTCAAAGAGCTGCAAGAAGCTGGCTTGAGTGCCGGTGGTGCCTTTCACGCCCCGGAAGCGCAGGTCATCCCGAGCCCGCTCCAGGTTCTGCAGGTCCATGCACAAGTCCTGAATCCACAGGCAGCAGCGTTTCCCCACAGTGGTGAGCTGGGCAGGTCTGAAAACAATCAAGAACACAACTCACTGAAGATTTGCACAAGCATCACATTTCACTGCTGAGTCTGCTATTAGGACCTCCCTACAGATTCATCTCTCTTGACTCACTTGAGCAGAAATTAACAGGATTTGGCTTAGGCAGAAGGATGTACCAATGTCAGCAGTAAACGGTACTGAAGATGCAATCATTCCTTTCAGGAATTAGATGGAATTACATTACCAGAAAGCAGCAATTCTGTGTCCATGTGCCAGGCGTGTGCCCCCTGCCAGCCTGCAGGGGCTGTGACAAACTGGGGGCGCATCTATCCCCCACCCCAATTCCGCTCACCCAAAGCACAGGGGGCACCCTGGCTGACTTACAGCACTGGTGTGAACTTCTCAGCATAGAAACATCTGCATTCACTTTGTGATTTTAAATGATTCCTCTCGGGAACCTTTCCTTCTTATTTATAAAAATGTGTTCCTCAGCCTCTGGGCAAACACACTTCTACAGTGCTGTCAGCCACCACTTCTTGTAAGACCTCTACCTTGGAATAAGTAACTGCAAGCTTCAGCTACACTTCACTCCCCCGGCAAATGCTTTGAGATGAAAACATGGGTGTTATGCAGAACCCAGAAACTGAAATATTTCAAATTACCCACATGAACCCCAAAGAAAACCTCTCTACTACTTTGAAAAACCATATACACATGAACAAGGTGCTCCTGATTAAGCTCAGACATAAAAAGGAAGCTTGTAAGATCTGGAAGCAGGGACAGGCAATCCAGGAGGAATACAAAGACACTATTCCACAGTGCAGGGATGGGGCAAGGAAAGCCAAAACCCACCTGGATGAATTTAGTGTGGGATGTGAAAGGCAGCAAGACAGGCCTCTGCGAGTACATAAGCAGGAAAAGGGAAGGCTAGGGAAAACATGGACCTGATTGTAAACGGAGCAAAGGCCCTGCTAACAAACAACACAGAAAAGGCTGAGGTCAATTATGATTTCACCTTGTATACACTTCTTGAATACTCCTCTGTCTTCTTTCCAAAAGCCAAAATAAAACTAACACAGATACTCCTCCAAAAAGCTGTAGAAGAAGAGGGCCCTAGGAGTAGAGCTGATGGAACTGAAATCAATTGATCTGATGCTTTCTCCTTTGGGAGAAATGTTAAAGTGCCAGACACCGAGTCTGACATGACCTGTGCTAATTTTCCTGCCTCTGTTGCTCCTGTATCACTGGGGTAGAAGATCCAGGCCGACCTCATGGTATAGCTTAATGCTTCTAAAAACAGTCTTCATGAAGCAGGAGATTAAACTACCCCAAGAACAGAACCACCCAGATCTCACTGTCCTTTGACTCAGTATCTGTAGTAACAAGTAGTCATTAGCAAAACTTTCTAGGCTGCAGCGGAAAATAGCTTAGAGAAAAACAAAGAAAATGTGACTGGAAGACAGGCTTAGTGCAATTCCCAGTTATACTTTTTTGAAACAGCCCAGAATATTCACATCTGTGTTTGCCTGGAAGTGATCCTTTATGAAGCTGTGTTGAAGCAACTGCTGACAGCTAGTCAAAGCAACAGTCCAATTTCCTGAGACAAGCCTGGAGTCAGGCACATGTGCCTTTTCTGAACCACCAACTGCCACTGGTCAGAGATGAGAAAAAGGATGACAAAAGAGCACTAGCAGGTCAATTTAATGAAAGCACAGAGAAGAAAAAGAAAACAAAGGCTGACGGCTACTTACTGGTAGTGAGTGAAGCCCAAAGCAGGCATGTCAGCATACTTCTCAGCAAAGTCGGCCAGCCGGCTGATCACCCTTGCGAGCTGGTGGAAGCAGGAAGGATAGAAAAGAGGTGGAATGAGACAGAAAAAACCCCAAAACAACACAGCAGAAGTTAGCATGCTTAAGCACAACACTATGAGAAAAAGGGGACGGAAACAACTGTGCAGGGAGGGACAGTTGTGCAGGGAGGGACCTTGAGGGGCAACTCTGCAGCCCCCTCCAATTGTAGAATATGGTGTGTTTCAGGTTTTCAGGGCATGCATGCAACTTCTGCTTGTTACGAAACTCAAGCAAGAGCTAACACAAGTCACTGGACTTGACCTCAAACTAGTCTAATCTTCATGCCCAACCCAGTCCTGCAGTTGGTTCATCCTTGGGTATTTTCTTTACTCCTGGAACTGGTCAGAAATAAAGTTGGTTTGGGTATAATTGACACACGTACAGTCCAGGGCAAGTTGGATGCCAACTCATTCAAGTCAGATAGACACCACTGCACTACACTCCTGCTACACTTGACCTCAGAAAATTGTATTATACAGTTCCTTGAATGCTGACACACTCCTAGGAATACAGCTAAGGATAAGACTAAGATAATCCCTGAAAGCATTACAATTGCTTTCTGAAACTAGGACCTGTGGCACAGATAAACAAGGAGTGGCTTATAATTCCCACTGTGAGCAAAAGAGCTCTTGGAAAAGACTTGAGAAAGCAAAGGAAGGGAACCATTCACTTTTTTGAGAACAACCCAGACAGATAACTCCTCCTAGCTTCCCCCAAAAGTTTAGGAATATCCAAATTAAACACAGGCCATGCACAGGACAACATGAGTGCTCCCCAATTCTGAGACACTGCAGAACTGCCTTCTCACCTTGGGTAGCAGCAGGTTAAACCCATCACGGAGGACAATCAGATCCTGAAAGAAGCAAAGAAAGGAACTTCAGGCCGTGTCTAAAGCACCAGACGTAACCGTTTCTCTCAGACAGAACACAGACTATGCTTTGTTGACTCAAAAGTCTCCTCTTTAAATAAATACTTTGCTTTCCTTCTCGTAACAGAACTTGCACTGAACTTGCTTATGACAAAAATGCTGGATCCACCATTGCTCCTTTTATACTGTCCATGGAAAGTCATAATGAGCAGTGGAAGACCTGTTTCCACCAAGTGCCTATGAATGATTATTTTGAGGTTCTCAGGACTGCCCACGGAATGACAGACTAAATCATACAGTCCCAAGTGGAAAATACAGGCACTGTAGGCTAAAGACAGCAGGGAGGTAAGAGGACTAATGAGGCACCAGTCATCTTTACTCCTCCTTTTGTGACCAAGGTACAGCTGGGCATAAGTGTCACAAGGAAGGTGATATTACCCAAAAGCTAAACAGGTTTGCAAAGGAGTAGAGAAAAAATAATCACATAGGCAGCTTCTCATGCAACAAAAGCAGCTGTGAAGTTCCAACAGCTTGAACAGTGGAACAGCAACATATACTGAGAAAGGAGGCTTCAGTTTGCATTCTGTTTTAGATGAAATTTTTCACAAAAATTTTACACTTTTGTAGAATAGTAGTACTTCCTCTTTCACTTATCACACTGATCCATTCTCTTGGCTGCTGAAAAGCTTGTTTTTCCCTGAATTATGCAGGGGTTCCAAGAACAAATTGAAAGCTCACGGACCTTGTTTTGTAAGTCAGTGAACTCTTGTTCCAGTGGTGTAACTGATAAATCACACAGTTCACATGTTTCTTCATGTGTTTACAACTCCCCTCTTATCTCCTTGAATATTTAACACATAAGCAGAGGTTAGGGAACAGTTTCCAGTTAGATCTTGCTCCACATCAGAAGAAAGAAGGCAAGTGGAGCTTGCCTTCCTAGGGTAGCCAGGTTAAAGAACTGAATTAACTTCAACAGTAAAACTAACAACAGTGTCTGAAAAATCCATTTAATATTTTATAAAGAAAAGTTTATAAAGAGCTATAAAATAAACAACTGTAGCTTTGTTTTGCCCAGCTCTGCAGGTAGGAAACTGGAACTATTATATTACCGTGTTATCCCCTACATAGCAGGAAGTTGCTCCAAGGTGAATGATGGCTGCAGCTTTCGGACAGCAGTGGGCAAAGGTGTGCACGTGGGCCATCACATCGTGACGCAGCTTCTTCTCTTCCTCTGCTGCCATCTTGAAGTCAATGTTGTCCAGATTTGCTTCCATCTCCTGTATCTGCTCATCTGTGATAGGAAGCCCAAGAGACTGCAAGGGGAAAAGAACTTTTATTGCCTTTTCTCTTTACCAAGAAACTGAGACAGATGATGTTGAAATAATTTACTCCTGTATGGTATCTCCCAGAAGCGTGACAATTTGGTATAATCGAGCTGTAACAGCAAATGCTTTCATTCCAGGCTCTCCAGCCTTTTCCAATAGGATAGGACAGTGTTCATTCTTAGATGTTCCTCTCGGGCTTCATACTTTCCTGAATCATGTAACATTCCTGCAAAAACTACAAAAATTAAAGCACATGGGGAAAAGTGACACAAAAATAGTATAGTTTAAACTTCTTTTAATGACATTTACCTTTGGGGTAAAGAAAAATCCAGCTACCATGTGACTAAATAGCTTGTGTCAGGAAAAACTCTCTGGACCACAACTAGACCTACTCAACTGGAAACAGAGGGCTCAAAACATATGGAAAGGTATATATGTTTGTACCTTTTCAAAAGTCATGAGGTATGTCATCTCAGACTGAATATGAAACCTTGTGAAATCAATTACTTGATCTGGAAGAAGGAGATGAATGCTCCTTGTTCATGTTTGAAACAAACTGCTAGAGCTTTTCAGCAGGCTGACTTAAAAACAAAGATATCCAACCACAAGATTATACACTGGTGTAATTCTTGCACAAACTAACTAAGATGAGAAAAATGTCTTTTCCTGATACTGAGAAATTAAAAGTCTTAAAATGAACTTGGCGTTACTGCCTTTTCCAAATTAAAATTGTATTGTCCTGTGCATTAGTAATGAGAAATCACCAACCAGGAGGTTTCCAGGATTCAAAGTATTTAAAAAACTGGTTCTGTTCAGAATCAAACTGACTGAAAAAATGTTTTGCACATGTGAAACCTGGAACTGAAGAAGACAGCAGGTGAAGCAGATGTGTCCTCAAGGTCCTCATCAGATACGAAGTACCCAAATTTATGCTGTTGCAGGCATATACATGACTATGAGTATGAGCTAAACGAGGAAAAGCACCAGGCCCCAGACTGCTCCGTTTGAGGTGCACTGATACAGACTGTAAATGCCTAAAAGCACAGGCAGCTCAGCAGGCAACGCACTCTTGTGCCAAGATTAAAATCTCATGCCTTGCTCAGACATCTGTGATCCTTTGGGAAAAGCTGACCACAGTACACAGTCATACAGATAGCAAAGAAATAACCCCCCAAAAAGGGATGACTTGACTTAGAACACATGCAAGGTAAGGTAGTGCCAAGACACATGATGTTCTCATCTGTCCACGAATGTGTGGGGCCTCTTCCCTATGAGCTTTCGCTGATACCAGCAGTACCTTGGAAAGAAAACAATCAAACATCCTTCAAACCCGTGTACCTAAGAAAACCAAGCAGGAAAACTACACGAGGGAGAACACAAGGTTTTCCCAAAGCACCCCAGGTGAGTGAGGTCAGTGATGAGCTCTCTGGACTGTGCTTTTAGAGTGCCATTCCTCCAAGACTGTCCCAATATTTTGATGTGGCACTCTAACAGCTATGAGTGTTCATCACTGCTCCTAAAGGATGGGGCAGAGCAGGTGGATGTCATGGCACAGCTCCTACACACAGAATGATAACACTGGGCTGCTCATCATATAAAGAACATATAACAGAAAAATATTGAAAATTGAATTGGACAGGAAAAATAGATGGAGGGTTACTGTAGAAAGAGAGAAAACATTTATATTCCACACGTGCAAAACATATTGTAAGTCAGTTTGATACCGCAGGATGTCAAAGCTATTTCTATGGGAAGGGAGAGCTCCAAGAAATTTGTACTTAACTTTCAAATACAACTAAGTCAAGAGTTCAAGATAAAAAGTGTTAACAGAAGAATCATAATACAATGGAATTTATGCAAAAAAATTAAACTAGAGTTTTGGGATGGGTATAAATTTAGCTCTTAACCCAAACTTTAAATACTGTCAGTTGGGAAAACATAAGCTTTTCTTACTAATCACACCCTTTGCTAAGCCTGCTCTTTCAAACTCCTGCTATTGCCTGCTGGAAGGAGCAAAACACTGTACAGACTTTCTGCCAAATTCAGTTTCTACTGAAATAATTCTTCCATTCTTATCTTCCACATTCCAAGTGGATCACTTGAAAATTTCACCTATTAAGTAGAGTGAATATTGAAGCCATCTTCTGGGCCCTGTACTTTACCTAACATTTTATCACTAAGTTGCATGTCTTCTCTCTTACTACTCCCTGCAACTTTCAGAAAACCTATGATTAGATCTTCCTAGATCTGATTTATCAGAAGACAAAAGAAAGTATTGCCCACATGTCATTTGTAACTGTTTGGTTTCTAATGTACCTGAAAAGATACGCTATGTATCTTCAGCAAGAATGACTGAAGAAGCAACATATGAGCGTCTTTGAAGTGAGGATATGTGGTGCAGTAAATGGCCATAGATCATTTATTACCTAGTATTTGAGTTGGTATCCTTTTTCATAGAAATACTATGCATCTTCTATAAGGAACCTAAAGAAACTGCTTGTAACTAACTGATCCCTGACAGAGATAACAGGTGTTGGAAGTAGCTGACCGCCTCCTTTAGTCCAGAGCTGACATTAGATTACAAACTGCTCTGGAATGAGGAGACAGATAAAAATAGTAGTCTCCCTCTTCCCACTATGAAAAGAGAACTCAAGAAGCTGCAAGACCTGTCTCTACTTTCTGGGAACAAAACTCTGGGGCGGCAACGGGAGGCAGAGCAAGGGTCAAGAGATGGGGTAGCCCGGAGTTCAGGGCTTGGGGGTGGAAACCTAAAAACGTCAAACTGGTTCTTTCAAGCAGACTGCTTTTTCCTATTGGGCAACTCACGTATTCTGTTCTTGAACAGAAGAAAAAGTGATGATTATCTGCTGGAATTGATATGACTATGTTTAAATTGTCATGGTTCCAACCTGCAAAGCTCCTCAAGCATGCATTCATGGTATTGGCACATTCTGTGCTAAATGAGATTTGCAACTTTCTCACTCCAGCATCCGAACTGTGACAAAATCAGGCACGTGGTACTTCAGAAGGTGACGCCTGTTTAGCACAGCTGTATAATTACATCTTCAGCTTCTGAAACATTGCATTTGGTCCAACATATTACTGACAGAGCTGCTGTAGTGACATGATCCTTGCATGGAGAAGGAACACAGTAACGACACTGTGCACTGCTTGTTCATTCTCCGGCACGGTGCTTCTCTGCCCTCGCACTCAGAGTAACAGCCAGACCTAGTGCTTGAATTGCTTCCTAACAATCCCAGGGCTTTGAAAAACAGAAACTGGACTCTGTACAAAACAAATGGGCACCTACTGAGTCTGAAAGCTAAAGCCATTCTGTCAGTAAGTGGGGTGGTTTTGTGCCTGTTTTTCTTTGGCCTTTTTTTTTTTTTGGAACACATTACAGCTTTTTCACTGTCAAAAACCTGGTAAGAGTCACAAGGAATCACGTTAGTGCATCTTAAAACTGACTCTGTCTCAATTAAGATGTAATAATGGCTGTACATGTATCTCTAATTAGGACCACAGTTAATTTCATATACTTTACTAACACAACAGCTTGCAATCATATGGACATGCTCTCAGTTGCTCCTTCCTGATAGTTGAATTAGTAATACACAATACCCAATCTTTTGCCTTTTTTTTTTTTTTCTGGTGGTACTCAGCCTAACAGAAACATCACAACTACTTGTGGGGTAAATGTTCTGCTCACTTTGGCCAAAAGTAAACTTATCTCAGAAAAAAAGGGCTATCTAAAAACAACTGGCTGCAGATGCAGGAGGTGGTCCGGTTGGCACGGACAGCCAGCCATCGGATTGAACGGGACAGTGGACCTCATCCGTCACACCTCCTGGAAAGCAAACAGCCGAGCGCTTGGGAAGGACATCGATGTTTGCTCAAAGGCAACCCCTCAGCAAAGATTGCTTAGCAGAGCTTTTACAAAACCGATTTTACAGGGCAGGCACAAGTGCACGGGGGAGGGTATGAGGCGAGAAGAGCTGATTTGCTGAGGGGCGACAGGTACGCGGAGGACTGTGTACAGAGGGTTGGGTAACCCTGAACTCGCACACCCCCCACCCCCTGCACCCCTTTCCTCCCTGGAACACGCCAAGGAGCGCCTGGAAAGTCGCTCTGCTCGGTTTCCCAAGGGTAACTCCGGGAAGGCAGGGCCGATTCCCGGGCCCTCCTCCGCCAGAGCCCTTAAGGGAATCGTGACGTGAAGACGCCCCAGTACCACGCTCCCGCCGGCCCCGGGCCGCTCTGCCCTCAGCGCCCGTCCCGCCGTTACCTTCTCAGCCTGGGCGAGGTAGAGCCAGAGGCGGCGCCAGGTGCCGAACTTCTTCCTCTCGCTGAAGTTGTACGCCATCTCGGCGCTGGCGTACCGCGACACCAGCGGGGAACGGTACCGCGCCATCACATCCTCCTCCTCTCCAGGGGCCGCCATGGCAGCGGCAGCAGCAGCAGCGGCAGCGCAGGGCAACCCCGGCCAAGGCGCGGGGCCCGCGAGCAGCGCGGGATAAGGGCGGGCAGAGGCCC
>WEIT01020586.1:119537-135935 GCA_013389985.1 Dryoscopus gambensis
AACATAAAGGGAAGCCACATAATACATATACAAACTCAACTTGCAACAGCAGACTAGCCTAAAACTATCAACAGCTTCTGTGCATCACATGACGTCCCTCCGCACCCCCCACCCCAATCTCTACCACATATGAATACGTATTGTGCAGTGTAGAGACCAGCCAATGATGCTGCTTGTCAAAAGGGACCAGTGGGCTTCAATCTCAACGTCTGACCTCTTGAAAGAATAAATTGATCATTGTCTCCCCTCCAGCCCAAGCGGTCTCCTCAGTTAGACAGTCACTATACTCACAAAGGCACATTCATAAATACCACATTTAACTTACTGCTTGTAAAAAAGTAGGTGGAAACGTTAAGAGCTTATATCCCAACCCATTCCTACTGACCCAGCAAGAAGTATCACAACAACGTATCACTTGGTGAGACCTTACTCCACCTTTAGAAGGTACATATTAAAGAAGTCTTCCAACACCTCTTTTAATTTTTTTTTTTTTGCATAAATGAATGCTTTTTGTTTGTTTGTTTTTGGCTTACGTATTTTGGAATACAGCACACTCACTATAAAGCTCTGTTGTAAGGCTACCCCCTAAAGTAAGGCTGTTCTACCTTGGCTTGCATTTTCACTTCATTTTGCTTCTTCTCCACACCTCCCCAAAACAAAACAAAAAAACCCACACAGCGCCTTATATAGAAAGGGTAAGCCATATCTGGCAGGGAGAGAGAGGGGAAAGAAAGCACATAATATCATAACCATGTCACTAAAATAGCGATTCTAACAAGCTGTGCAACCTGCTCAACAGTAAATGATGAAGAAAATGATCACTTATGGTTGTGTTTCATCCGAAACAGGAGGAACTTCCACTTTGTCTCAATTAATAAAAACAAACAAAAAAAGGAGGAAGTTAGTTCTGCGACTGTAACAACACACACCAGTGGCCAAGAAGAGGCATTTAGTGCTCAAGGAAACATTTCTTGCTGAACACGGCCCCCTTGTATTGTGCACTCATGCAAAATTCTCCAGTCTCTTCCGTTCTGCCCACCACAGTCAAGAATGTNTTTGTTCTTTTTCTTCTTCCCTGGAGTGCTCTGCATTACTTTACAGAAAGGCTGTCAGAGTCAAGTCAAAAAACTCCCTTTCTCACTACAAAGTTTACAGGACACTGCTGAATGTCACCAGTCCCAACTATCACACATACAGGGCAAAAATGGCTCTTCTGCAGAGGGCACTTGATTTGCTAGAAGCTTGCTAGGACTCTGGGAGACTTCTAGAGAAAAGCTTTCCTGCATAGCTCGATGAAAAGCAACGTGCAGGCAAACTGCGGATGCAAACAGATGTTGTCTGCTGCATGCTACAGATGAAACTGCATCTATCATGACCTGACAAGTTTTAAAAGTAGGCTCCAACCCACCAGGAGCTGTGGCGCTTTTTGTAGCACAGATGAAACCATAAATCACTTCTCATACAAGGATCAGAAGCTATAGTTACTACATCACAAAGTTTAAAGTCACATAACACCACAAAATAGAGAGCTGTAATTTTAAACAGGACCCTGACTCAATTTTAACAGCAATGTAGACAGACCCTTAAAAGTCTACTGTAGGCAAAGCTCTGCTTGGTGAGTCACTACAAAATGGACCTGTTTCCTATTATCTGCTGCAAGGGAACTTTGGTAAAATTCAGCAACACTGGTATTTACAGTGATGGGACACTCATGCAAAACATTGTGAAGGACATGAACTAGCAAGGCTGCTAAAAATCTCCAGTTTGGCTCCTGTCATTTAGTCCAACTAACAGGTCTGCTACAGCCTGCCTGTTGCTTTGAGGTTTGGATGTGAATTCAGGACAACAGGGAGTACCAGCTCTGTCTACATTGGGAAACTTCGCGTATTTCTTCCCATTACTGTTAACATCCTTCTGCCATGGGTGGAAGCCTAGTACTGGAGGTAAAGGGAAAGAGAGTTTGGGTTTTAGATATCTGTATTTTGATCACAGTGGGAATGACTGATATGATCTAACAGCATCAGTTCCTAAAATTGTCAAACAGTCACGAATAAACTACAGAACTGAAATGATATTGTGTGCAAAATCAATTTAGACAAACCAACAGATTTTGCATATGTTGCTTCAGATTCTGGACCAAAGTTGCACTTCAACAGCATTTATTTACTGGGGGTTTTTTTTGGAATTAATTTCAACTTAGTTGTCTTGGTATTACTTTCCTGCCCACAAAGCATGCATGCATATTTACAATTACGAAGGCTGCTTCTATTAAGGGAACCTTACATCTTTAGAAAAAAACCCCTACCTTCTACTCAATCAGGACTATTCCCCTGAGATGTTAACCAGCCTCCACAAAACCTGCATTTCAATCCACTTGAGAACCTGGATATTAAGGTCGCATGATTTACAGTGAAGATGATAAATGCAACATGCACTGGAAACAAAACAGGTCCTCATCTGCTACACTGACCCTGATCCAGCTGATTTCCTTGACCAGCCTTGGTCAAATTTGGGTACCTCAGATACACAAACAGTGCTCCTCTTAAAGTCAATAGGAAAACAATACGCACAAACAAAACCAGAAACTTAAAAGAGTTAAACATAATAAAGAATGAAGCAAAAACCCCAATCTAACCAAAATTTCCCCCCCAAAACCTACACTACAATTTGGATGCACTATTAGGATACAGTGGAAGATGTGGCAGCATTTTAGGAAGAAAAAATAGGGCAAAAGTTCAAAGAAATAAATGATTCGAAATTTCATGGTAAAAAAATAAAAAAAGAGGCCAACTTAATATAAATGTTTAATTGTTATTTAATCTTTGAGTTGGTTATCCCAGCCAGTTTGTTGAAAACAACCTGCTTATACTGCAGAGGTAAAAACATACTTGGCTTAATATTTTTACTCATTACAAAAGCCACTTAATCTGAAGCACAAATGAAAAAAAAAAACTTACAAGAAAAACCTGACACCCTGTGATTGCAAAAAACCCCAAACCAACAAAAAACCTACTCTCAAGACTGCTAGGTAAGTGTCCAGGTAGAAACATAAAAACACTGGGAAAAGATGGCAAGTATTCAAAAGTAAATGTCAGAAGTCGAAACACAAATTTCTGAGCTGTACCACACTTTGTTTTGCTGGCTAGACGCTGTTGTCACTGCTAAGATGAAATCCTCAAATAGAGCAAAGACTTATCAAGCAGATTAAAAACTCTCAGGTTGATAGACACTGCAAGGTAGGGTAAGCAAAGTGGCAGGATTTTTACCCGGAAAGAGATGCCTTTAGTCTATTCCAAACCATGCTTTTCCCCAGCCTCTTCTCCCTACCTTGCTGACATGTTTAAACAAGATGCGGCCACTGATTCCCTCCCAGGAACAGTTTTGTAAAAGCCCAGAAGTACCCTAACATCAATTCCTGCTGACTTTTTGCTGTTAAGACCTCAAATGGTAGCAGAATTTTTACAACGTTAAGCAATGGTTGTCCCCAGCAGTTGAGTCTGCTTAGCACAATTCTCAGACACTACTTGCAATGGTTGGGAGTGCCATGACTAAGCAACACAGATGTGTCAACTGTAGCTGGAAAACAGATTAATGTTACTTTGACAATGCAGGGAAACTGTCACTGAGGAGACAGTCACTAACATTTACAGGATGCACATTCAGGAAACGAGGAGCAGACTGTTGTACTACAATAGGTTTGGACCCAGCAGACCGCAGAAACTTAAGACTGTCAACCCTTCAGCAGTCAGTCACAATCCACTTCCAAATGAATGCCAAGTGTCGGCTTTTTTGACTAAATGCTACGGTTTCCTCTCTTTTAGGACACTGCTGATTTGATAAAACACAACTTCTGGCAAAGCACTCAAATCTTCCCATTAAAACAAACAATAAAATAAAATCAAATCCTAAACTTGCTAAGTAAACCCTCCTTCTACTGGCCCATGATAGGATTTTTAAAGCACATTATTATTACTACTGATGCATTATTTTCAATAGACTCACATGCATACACACCACAACATAAAAACACTGGGCAACTGCTATGAGAGAGACAGAATTTGGCATCTGATTTTTTTTTAAATAATAATAACAACTTATCTCAACTACTATTAAGTAACTCATTGCACGACTTGCTCACACGGCATGCTCTTCTTTCCTTAAGAATGGGTACATCTATTTCCATGAAGTGGCTGCCCTGCCTCACTTTGCCTCGTCTTCCCTCCCCTCCCCTACTGTAGGGCATGTGGGTGCATGTAACAAGGCACTAGCGCGGTTTTTGTGGTTTGAGCCGAGCCGTTTCAGGCGGAGTAAGCCCCTGACCCTTAGAGCTGGGAGGCAGAAGTTGGCCATCCCAACACCGAACTCTTAAGTTCAAGACTGTAAGCCCTGACAGCCAGCAGCAACAGGGTGAACAGAGGAGTTTAACAGCTATTTCCCTCATATAAAATGAAACAGAAAGACTGGGAGGTGGGGTGGATGAAGAAAAGCAAGCAGCAAATCTCCAAGTGGGGAATTAAACTGACCAAGTCGCTGAAAACAGGAAAGTTGATTTCCAATGTACATTTTTGTGGAGTTTTTCCATATTCTTTTTTTTTTTTCTATACTGAAAAAGGCAGGTTAATACAACTACGTCATTACTGAGTATTCTGTCAGCACTGGTTTTCTTTAGCACTGCCCAGAAGTGGTTCAAAGAAGCACCATCGTGTATTTGCTGCTAGTTGTCGTAACTGAGGATTCTTTCAGTTAAACTCTACTGCATTTTAATAAGGTTTATACTTTCACTCTGCTTTTGAAAAGGTGCTTGGAAGAATATTTTTGTCTAGTTTCAATAGAGAGGGAATAGTAGATTTCCATTCACACACTTCTCTTCTCCATGCAACTGCACACGTCTGCATGAGTAACAAAGCACAATAAATGATAACCCTTCTCCCACAAATTGTTTAAGATTGCAATGAATTCCTGTTGCTGATATTGAGAAGTTTTCTTAATGTATCTTAATTTAGAAAGTCTTTAAAATCCTTGATCCCTCGCGTGACAGTAACATTTGGAGATTTTTTCTTTTTTTTTTTTTTATTTTTTTTTTTAGCATTTTTATTTTAAAGTAAAAACTTTCAAACATTTTGAAGATTCAGGAACTTGTAAAAGTTTATCAACAAGAAACAGCCATCTATCTAGGATAAGGTTAAATAAACCATCTTCAAAAAACTGGCTTCCTACCCTAGAATTCCTGAGAATGCTTGCAAATTTAAAGCAGGAAAATAAAATGTTAAAATAAAAACAAAAACACTGTTAAATGCTCCCAGAGTTAGTCTTCATCTAAAATATATATATGCACTTTTTGGTCTTTTTTTTTTTTTGTACGTTTTAATTTTTTCCCTTTAAGCTTACAATGGAAGAACAATTTAGCTTTTCTTTTTAAATATTTGAAATCCCTCATTATGTCTTGTAAACAAGAGGGGCTCTAGCACCCGGCTTTCACCGTAGTATCGCAATGAACTCAACTAGCCCAAAGTGCAGGAAAAGGGACCTTAGGGCAGGTTGGGAGAGAGAAGTGAGGGTGGAACACAGCAATGAACCAGGATGTATAGCAAATCATATGACGGAACAGATACTGGCTTGCTCAGGCCAAAGGTGCTTCACTAGGAAGTACTGCTGGCACAGGACTTTTAAGAACCTGCTCTGCGTGTCCGAGTGCGCTTGGTCTTTGTGCAGAAACAAAGCTGTACAGATGTCTGCACATGAGGGGCACTAGCCAGATAGCAGGAGCTGAAAGAGAGCATTTTGTTTCTTTGTGCATGGTGGGATAGATGGAGGAGGAGACATGATAGGAAGGTATATTCCAAAGGGGCCAGAGTATGCTGCACACTCCAGTTTACTAAACAAACTCATATTTTTTTACCACGTAACGCTTTGCATACAAATCTACAGGCATGTGTATATGCAGCATTTCCCTCAGTCAGTCTTCCTTGTGACATTGGGTTTACATAGAAAGGGCGAATTAAATAAAACAGCCATGTAATTCCCTAGCCCTTCCCTCCCACCCCCAGCACACAGGCATACACACACACACACACACGTGCACCAACCTCCCCCCCACGACTTGCATCTGTTTTTGCTTCTCCCCACCAAACCCATGAGTTAAATGTATTAGACATGGTAGTATCCTTCAATGAAAACGCTGAAGAAACAGACTCCCCTATCTGCCCCCCTGCGCCAGGTGATACAGCACTGCTCCCTCTGAGGGCTGGAATGGACAGGTATGTGCTGGTACAGAATGTCGGCACTTTGTTAGACAGTATAACAGCTGGACAATGCCACGTGGAAGTCCTAGCACTTATGGAAAAAGTACCGGCATCTCGCTTCCCTCTTCCCCCGGCCCCACCCCCACAAAAGACTTCCCGCTTCATGTCAAGGGATGTTCCTTCAAGTCTGCTACAACTCTTTTCACAACAACAGGTCTTAAAAGTTTTGTTCCCAGCGCACACATGCACGCACACACTGGCTATCACTGTGGATTATAGGTCACCCCTATCCTGCCCAGAGTACTACTACACTGATGCTAAAAAAACCCCAAACCTTTCCTTAAATACAGAAATTAAAAAGCAACAGTACAGAAAAAAGTAAAAACAAAAAACAAAAAGGTGCAATACTTTAAAAAAAAAAAGTCTTTGCTAGTTATATACCTCCCTAAGCAAAACCACGTACACAGGAAAAAACACAACACAGAGAAACTAAAGGAAACCTTTGAAGTACACACTGGTTTAAGAACATTCGTAAGTAAACGTTTCTGTCAGTGATGGTCTGGCGCTGTAATGACACCAAGGCCTGGCACAGGTAACGCTCACCATGAAGGACGCAGGAAGGAGTTAACTGCATGTGCTTTCAGGAGATGAGGCAGGCCGGCCAGCACTTTGCTGACATCATTTGGTTTTTTGTCAGTTTTAATAGAAGCAGTAAATCAGTTAAAAGGCTAATTTGGTTGGGCTGGATTGTCACGCTTTTGATGGATTCCTCTAGAATGAGTACGGGTGCTTATTTAGGTTTGGGGGAGAAAAGAAACATTCGGGTTTTTTTAGAGGTACTGAAGCTTGCAAGAGACTGAAAAAGAACGTTTGTCTAGCTGGACAAAAAATGGCAATGTCTTCTTCCCTCCTCTTTTCCCCTTGTTGGAAGAAATAAATGGCTTGCATTATAAAACAAACACTCTAGGGTTCATTCAGTACAAAAACTCCACATGCAGACATAAATAAAGACACTGTTTCTCAAATGACAACATTATCTCCCCTCTCACCAAATCCTTTGGATATGGCAGTGTTCTGCTCTACCACAGGGTTCGAACAAGGGCTAGGAAGCAACTATCCACTCTGTATGATCTGCAGATTTGAGATAGCACCCTGCTAAAATGAATGTAAAAAAACCTACTGACAAATTTTAATCCAGCCCAACTGGATTCTGCTTCAGCCACAGGGACTCCACCATGCCTGTCTTGCTTTCAGAATTCAAGACATGCAGACGGCCAGCCTGCCCGTAGACCATCAGCAATGCAGCGTTTCAAGATTATATATATAGAGAAAAAAATGCACACACACAAACATGTGCACACGCACTCACACAGAAACAAGCACACGTGGGCAGTTACATGTGCCAGAACACACTGGTACTTATCAACCAGCCAATCACAAAGTGTTGGTTTTTTTGTTTTGTTTGTTTGTTTTTTCGGTTTTGTTTTTTTTTGTGGGTTTTTAATTTTTTTAAATTTTTTTTTTAGTTTTTTTTTTGTTGTTGTTTTTAAAGTGAGGCTCCGTCAAGTCTTTCCCTCCCTCCCCTTATTCTTTTGAACCCCTCCCCAACCCCAACCCAACATGGTAGACCTAAGGACGGAAACACACCCAGTGCAAACAAAGTTAAAAAGCTATTTTTTCAGTATATATGTTTCTTAGCAACAACTTCCGTATAACATGAAAAAGTGAAAAACTAGAAACTAATTTTTTTAATTTTTTCTGTTTAAATTTAAATGGTATGTGTACTTGCTTCACATTGTCTTTCTAAGTTGGCGTTCACGATTCAAGTATTTCAAGAGTGATATGTTCTCTTTTTGGATTCATATTCCAAACGAAAAAACTGAAGTTATATAAGGGAGGCAACTATGTGCTCAGACAGTCTGTCAATGACCCACCTTTTTTTCTTTCTCCGTTTTCTTTTTTCCTTTTATAAATGTATTTATTGCAAGTTGAAAAAAACGAAAAGGTCAAGTTAGTGCTGCTGCTGTTCCAAAAAAGGTCACGAGGTCAGAGTTGAAAGTTCTAAGTTCAGATTGAATCCGACCCTCCTCCCAGAAGGTCTCCAGGTAGTAAGGGAGCAGGGCTGCCCATTCTGTGTGGATCCTCTACGCTTGGGACCCCCCATAAGCTTGAAGAATAGTTTGGGGGCCCCCACAATGAAGCGCCAGTGAGATCACCCCCACTGCTGCCGCCGCCGCCACCACTGCTCCACTGCCCAAGCCCTGTTGACCCACCAAAGAGATTCAAAGCAGGTCCAACTGGATCTGTCTGGTTCTGTCCTGTCTCCAGGGATTGCCAGCCCGCTGCGGGTGCACTCGGGGTTGCTGCAGGTGTAGGGGGCTGAGCTTGTGCCAAAAAGCGACTAACCTCTTCATCTGTGGCAAACTCAGCCAGGATGGTAGTGTTTCCCAACACACACCTACAAGGCAAGATACACATAAGAAAAAAAAAAAAAATTAGAGCCAAAAGGTAAGGGCAAGGGATTCAGAAAGCATGGGAACAGCACTAATACGTGCCCAAACCAAAGGACTTCAATGGAGTGGACACGGAAAACTTTAGCTGCTCTTGACAGTGAAATTCACTCAAAACACAAGAACTTCCATTTTATAAGGGGAAAAAACAAAACATAACAAAAACACCCTAACCCCCTTACCCCAACATTCAGTTATGCCTGAACAAAATCTTTGTAAGTTTAAACTAAGATCCTGAACGTTGACACCAAAAGCAATAGAAGTGCCTACACTAGGTAAGTGTTCAAACAAAACAAATGAAGAACAGGTTAAAAGCCTCTGAAATTCAGGAGATTAGAATAATTCAAAAGTTTTCGCTGAGTTTAGGGGCTTACATCACCAGCCTCTCACACCCCCTAAAGATTTTTTTGTCTCAAAACCTTGCTTACATGTGCAGTGCAGTCTGGGCCTTGGCCGCCTCCTGTTTGGTGTTGTATCGGATGAGGGCGGTGCCCTGGGTCAGGTTCAGATGGAATGTCAGCAGTGGGCCATGCTGCATGCAGATCGTCCTCAAGGTTGACCCATCAATCTGAGGAAGAACAGCCAGGATGAAACAGATGTTTGTAATTATTTCTCCAAATATACTTCAATCCTGACTTTGTCACAGTAATTGAAAGATATTCTGCTCTCAGAAAGAAAAACAGATGAAAGCAGCGGGAAGTAAGTAAAGGTGACAGAAGTTGATTTTCAAACAGGAACTGGTATGCCTTGACTTCTCACAATTACATGGAGTTTGCTTTAGTATGGAATAATCTCTTATCTTTCCTGTTCACGTACAGCTTGAGTCCAATTCTCCCTCTCTCACTGAGTTTCTTACACCGTCACTATCCTTACGTTGACAGCTTTTCCAGCAATTAAATACAGCTTGTACTTCTCACCATCTTCAGGCATCAGCATTTGTACCAAAGGAACCAGAATGTCTTCGTCTCCAGCTCTCTGATTTCAGAAGAATTTAGATATACTAGTATTTAAAAGGTTGTTGCAAAACTGGAAATATCTCTACAATGAAATTTTTGAAAATTTATTTTGGTGCTTCTTCATCTTTGTGGTTTATGAAACAGTGACAGAAAGTCAGTGATCTTCCTGCCAAACCCACCAATGTGCACTCTGTCTGATCTAATGTTTTCACAGCAGCTGTTGCCTACATTCCTTCTGCAGCAGAAACAGCTTGCTACTTACCTCCAGTAACAGCTGTTCTCCCAGATGTTCTGTACAGACAGATTCCATTCCTGGTGTGCCATAGGAACATGCACACATGAATGGGATCAGTTTGTGCAAATACTTAGGGAAGGGCTACTTTCTTCCTTCTTTCCCCTCTATTTTATAATACAGCTTCAAATGAGGGGAAAGGAAAATGTGTGGGGGTATAAATATGGTCAAAGTTAAAACAGAGAACCTTGAAACGAACATATTGTTTCTTCCAAGCCTAATCATTTTGTGAGTTTATGAATCCATCCGAACCTTTACACTTCTTTTTAGTGTACTGATCCACAATAGAGAATCCATAATGAGACAATTATGATCTGTTTCCTGCTAACTTAAATGCCTCCAAAATATGTTCTTCTTCCATTAAATGATTCCTAAAGCAGCATTAGAACTGCGCCTTTTCCTCACACCAAGGAAAACAGTCTTTGCCACGAAAGGAGCATGGTTTGCCATTTTGGGTGATCTAATGGAGTCCTCAGTTTTTCCTTTCATATCAACCTTTCCTTGTAGATTGTAGAAGCATGGTAAATCATCCTGCTGAACAGGGGACTCTGTCTAGACCTCAGGGTGCTGCTGATAATCATACAGGCTTTTCCCAGCCCTTGAATACAGGACTAACTGGGAATGCTGAAACCAGGATCTCCACGGAATTAATTCTGAATGGCAGCATGCCTTGAGAATACTTGGAGAAATAACCTAACTAGACTGGTTTTGGCAGGAGTGCCGGAAAAATTCTGTGGTTTCACTATGGAAACACTAAAGTGAAAACTGGCAGTTTTATAAAATTTCTTACTGACAACATCCCAAAGAACAGCTATAAACCATTCCACTTCCTAGTCATGAAATTCACCCTCACTTCTAAGAAAAATCTTTCTGCTTAATAATTTTTTATAACTCTTAAGTAATGTTGTAACAGTCACATAGCAAAACCTGAACATCTTAAAGTTAGCTGAAGAGATTACAATAGAAAAACCAGTCAGACTGCAGCTCAGTTTAGTAGAAATATGTTACATATGCTGACAAATCTGATTTTGTCAGATTTTGTTCAAAGAGAAACTGAAGAAGTCACAAATCCTTGCTAAAGCAAACAAGTTCCCAGAAACAACCACAGAAAATACCTGTGGAGTGAGATTGTGAAGAACCAGCCAGTAGCTAGGACGAACTGAGCCACCATCACTCCAAGTAGATGCTGCAAATTATAAGACAGAGCAATCAAGACAGATTTGATACAAAGAAAAACCATCCTTCTTTACAGTTAGGTCTTTCAGAAAAAAATCAGCATTATTAGCCCTGTTAAAACATGAAAGTCTAATCTTGAGCCCTGAAAATAAAACCACACCTTTCCTCACATTTCACATCAAGATTCAGTTTACTAGAGTTTATCTTCGAGGAGTTTCCCATTCACAGCAAGCATCTAGTCTTGAAAGGTCCTATGTAGCAGGTATTCTCTTCTGGCAGCTCTCAGCCCTTCTTCACTCATTCCCTGCAGCAGGACCTGGGATTCCACCCCCCACCCGCCCAATTACTGACAGCAAATTTCCATTTCAAGAAGGAACTCTCTTTTTTCCTATTACCAGACAACTGCAACTTTCTTTCCTCCAAACCACTGGTGCTGTAAAACATACACTGCTCAGGTCTGATCAGTGGTGCTCCCAGCTGATTGTTCTCACCAGAGCCAAGCCTTGAGTCCTGTGCCCCCCAGCCCCTGACTGATCGGGGTGCTGTGCTGTTCCATGGAGATGATGGTTTGGGGTTGGTCAGGCCAGGAGGTGGGCGGGGCAGCCCTGTAGTGTTCCTTGAGGAAATATGGTTTTTCCACATCTTGTTGGAGAGATGAGTGGGATTGTGTCCTATGGGATCTGGGGACCATGTTGATTTGTAATCACTGAATTTTGCTAGAAGATTAAAGAAATTATATGTATTAGAGAAACTTGTGAGATTAAGTACCTGTCCTATCACAGTAAATCTTTTGACTGAATTTATATTGGAGACAAGCACGAAGCACAGAACCATACAACAGTTAATTTATCATACCAAAAACCCCCATGCTACATGTAAGTTAATCTTCGCTTATTTTATACATGCTGACAAAAAAAAAAGTAATATACCTAGATCATTTATACTAATGTACCTGATTGCAGTATGTTACATCATTAATTAGATGAACAACAACTTTTATGTCCACACAACATTTCATCTGAGAACCTGAGAATTTTTAACAAGTTTGGGCACTACTGACCTTTAATAAAACTGAACCTTCTTCAAGTAAAAAAAGCTGCAGAGAACTGAAAGGAGTATTTACCATTCTTGGTCTACTAAGCTAATGTTATCCCCTAAAGATGTCCTCCGTACAAGATCAAAGCTTTCTTGTGAATCACAAATCTCACACAATGTTGACACAGCAGTAACACATAAAGTAGACTACTTAGCTGTGTGACAGCTGGACTTTTAAACAATCTTGACAGCGCATTTTTTTACTAGAAAGCATTACTAGATGCCTATTTGAAGACCAGCAGTGGATATCCTTAACACATTTTAAGAACTCTTTATGAAGAAATGCAATAAAAGACAAAAATAAAAGCACTCCCCAAAACATCACTATTGGTCATGAATATTTGTGAGCTCTGCCTAAACCACTTTTTCCAAAAAAATGCAGACTGAAAATTCTCCCACAACTCCTGACAACAAGGGACATTTCAAATGTCAAAATTCCTTGAAAATTCCTTGTTGTTCTGTTATGAGAACCAGCCAACACAGACATGGCAATCTGGGGGAAGAGGTTGTGTCAGACATTATCTTACCCATAACTCTCATGTATGGGTGTGCAAATATATGTATTTAACTCTAATCACCATCAGACAGCAGTGAATTACCGATTTGAAATGAAGTGAAAAAATACAGATTTACAGTATGTCAGGGCATCATAAAATAACACATCTGGAAACCAAGAGCGTAAAGCTCTCAGCACGTATAAGCATGCTTCAATTTACAGCTGGATCTCCGTATTTCCATGACACAGTTACAGTAGCAGGCAGGATTCAAGCACTAACCTCTGAAAGTGTATGGAAGTGCTTAAAAACCTGCTTTCACTAGACTCTGCTTTAGAGATAGGTGAATTCTAAATTCTCAGTTCAGATGATCTGTTTTCTGACTGTAAAACACTTGTGTCTAGTAGACAAACAGAAATTGGTACGTGGCAGTGGTCTGATTTCCTCAATTTGACTACAACTTCAATTTTTTTTTTATCTCTTGGGTCTTTCTTATGTGCTAGACAAAAATTAAGCAAAGGCAAGAAGTTGCTACATGCCACTCCTTTCCTCAGGCTGTAACAGAGGAATCCTCTATGTCACTAGAATGCTGCATACACTGACACTGCTTCAAACCAAAGTCAGCTCACAAATTGGTGGCAGGAACTCAGTTTTTCTTAAGAAATAAAGAGCATTTTCAACACATTTTGTGAAGATGCTGAGGTAACATACGACCATAGCTTTTATTCAGTATGATGAAAAAACCTAAAGTTTGGGCCAGATATAGCTCTCAGCTCTGTTCATCACCTCTGCTATTTATACAATATTCTTCATTTTTAAGTAATTGTCAAGGCAATGATGTCTTCAAGAAAAAACTCTGACATTTGCAAGAAGCTTAAAATCCCAATGGTTCATCTGGAGTAAGTACTTCCAGCATTTTACTCTGAAGCATGTGCAGAAACAGTTCTTTACAAGAAAGCTTTGGAGACCTTCTTACGAAGGATTTGAGACAGATATTCAAGTTTATATTTACAGACCAACCATTAAACGCCAGAGGACTAAACGTCCTCACTGTCCAGATTTCAGGGAATGATGACTGCTGTAAAAGGCAAGGTAAAAACATTCCCTTCACAGCACTCCCATGTTCTAAAGTTAAAATAAATAAAATCACTCACCTTTACTAATACATACACTAGTGGGTATATTTTAAAAATTATGACATCAACAGATTGTACACGTACTATTTTATTTTTCCTTTTGCACCTGCTGCTTCCTACTACTCTATTCTTTAACTTGCATAATATGCTGGTTTTTGCTGGGATAGAGTCCATTTTCTTCACAGTACCTGGCATGGGGGTGTGTTTTGGAATTGTGCTGGAAACTGCGTGGACAATACAGATGATTTAGTTATACTGTCGAGCAGTGCTTACACAGCATCAAGACCTTTTCTGTTTCTCACATCAGCGGGAGGGATGAGGGTGCACAAGAAGCTGGGAGGAAACACAGGACAGCTGACCTCTACTGTGTAAAAGGATATTCCATACCCTATGGAGTCATGCTCAGCATATAAAGGCTGGGGGAAGAAGGGGGGGGGGGTATGTTCGGAGTTATGGTGCTTGTTTTCCCAAGTCACTGTTACACATGATGGACTAAACACTCCAAGTGGAACAACAACGAACTAGTGCTAAGTGAAAAATGCTTTGTCTGGGTAAGTCTCAGAGCCCGCATACCTGAAGTGCTATGAACGTTGGTGAAGGAATTGTCAGAGGCACTGTAGGGCCAGGCACCAGGTGAAGGCAGCGAGGTGTTGAGGGAAGAATTAGACCCTATCAAAGGGAAAAGGAAAGAGAAAGAGGAGACCAAGTTCACAGAGTTTCTGTAACACCATTAAACCTCAAGAGAGCCACAACTGCACCAATGCCAAGCTTTCAGGTGATCCCAGCCACAGTGCAAAGGCACACAGATTCCTTCTCAGGCAAATGCAACCGAGACAGTTCGCCTCCTGCGACCGCAACATAGCAATAATCCCGAGTACCAGAGTGACTTTGATATTCACAGAGCAGTTGTTCACTGTTTTACCTGTGGTGTTGTCCCGCAGAAGTTGGTGGTCAGTATCTACAATGGGAGATGTGGCTGTCCCCCCCAGCACACTTCCAGGGGTCACATAGGGGTCAGATTCAGGGTCAATGTTTTGTATACCTTTCCATGGCACTCCTGGTTGGAACTCTGGGACAGGAGAGAAAAAGGAATTACATGCAATCAGGGAAATGTCATTTATTAGAAGAAATTGCTGAAGGTATTCTGGGAGGGTAAACAATTGTCTTCTACGCTGTTCATTGGGGAAAAAAAAAGAGTACATTTTAGAAGTGTAATCTATTTTACAATTCCTCCCACAGCACTAGCTCTGGTGTCTCAATACAAGTCTACGCTACAAAAAAAGCAGTACAAGTGCATCCAGTATCCTTTTAAGTGCTTCTCCTTTGCTACATTCAGATAAGGTTTCAATAGTTTTAATGTGTTCTGTATAAGATATGTAAGATTAGATTCTGTACACATACTTCGTGTGTGTGCAGAAGCCTTTCCCAAGGAAAGGCTACCCACCTTAGGAGTTTGTGAACGCCATTTGACACAGCACAGTGTACATACACATCCACTTTATATATTTCTTATCAATACTGAGGTGAGATGCCTTGTGGAAAAAGTAATGTATATACTCATGGACATTCTTTATGCTTCACAATGAGATGGGATACTTTAGTTTCAGCTATAGCTCCAGGCATACCAGAATTTTAACACAAGAGGATGAATTATATTAAATATGGACATACAAAGACTCCAGTTACTGTAAGAAAGATCAGTAACTTGGTTGCTTCAGTGAATAAAGTACTGTGGTTAGTTCTGGAATTAGTGGTGCAAAAGTAAAACTGACAAACACAAAAACAAGTAAAGAAGCTACATATACTATGTGACAATTTGTGTAAGCACGAGAAGAGTGCAAAGGTGGCAGATTCATCCCTTGCAGATACAAGTCCAGAATACAGAATTCCCAACCTGAACTTATGAAATAATTAATAATAGAATATTTGAGTGTAATTAAAGATCTATTATTAAAAGCAGATCAAAGATGCACTCTTTAGAATGAAGCACTGTAGGATGAATCTGGCATGGAAGGGTTCATTTCAGTCATCTTTGTAACAAAGAAGTAGAGTCAAGACTATGACTTTCACAGACAAATACAGAAGAAAATACAATACTACTGGTTCAAACAATTGCCACAGCAAGGGCAGTATTAGACTGTGACAATGCACAGGAGAATCCGAGAGAAGACAAAAGAAATGCCCCGCTGGGTCAGAACTCTGGTCCATCTAGTCCAGTATTTTGCCAATAGCAGTAGGAGAAATACCATTAAGGCACAGAACACAAACCTGGCCACTATCTGTGGACTACTGGCCTCACATTCTCCCAGTATCCACAGTTGTCCTATCTAAGATGGCAGAAATACCCACTATCTGCTAGCACCAGCTTATGAAACTGTTTTTCCATTGTTTTATCCAATCACTGGCTTCAACTGGCTAGTACCACCTGTTTCAAGAAGCTCTGAAAGCAACACAACCCAGAAGTTCACCGCTCCTGATGGAAAAAATGCTCCCATCT
>WEIT01020586.1:135955-149514 GCA_013389985.1 Dryoscopus gambensis
CCAGCGTTTGCACCGTGGTTCTAGCATTGCAGGAGTCACAGAATTACAGTTCTGCATTTATCTTGTTCACTGCCTTCATGATTTTATAAACATCAGCTACATCTCCCAATCTTTAATAACTAACAAAATAATCCAGGTATAAACTCTTCTAACACTACGAGCAATCAGCACAGCATCAAGGAAGGACTCTGCTCAGCTACTGCCAATATACTGCCATCCCCTGACAAGCAGGACCACCTTATTGTTAAGGAAGAAGTGACAGAGCCCTTGGGTCCACTCAAAATATCTTCTCTGTTCTGAGACAAAGAATCTATGAACACAGGTTAGAACCTGGAAATCAGAACCTGCTTGGAGAAAAAAAAAAAAAGAACCCCAAGTCTTCTATCTGTAATGATTCTGAGAATTGGTGAGGCTGAAAACTAAGTGCACACTAAGCTCTGATCAAAAGGTTAATAAATATAGAAACAAGGATCAGGCATATTATTGTTTATGAACACATTCATATGTAACTCATCAATGTAACCCTGGCTGGAAAAGCATTTCCTTGAACTTCGGCATACTGACAAATTTCCAAACTTTCCTTTGGGGCTGATAGTTATTATCGTGCACATTCACCAACTTTTGTCTACAGACACGCTCTCTTATTTCTAGACAGTAAAGAAGACATGAAATGAATTTCTCCACTGGTATTTGAAAGGTCCTCTCAAGAAATTCAAACATAAGATTATTGTGAAAACTATGACAGACACATCCAGGCCAGTTTGTCTGAAGTATGACTGATCTTGAATGGGAAATTACAGTCTTAAGTATTACCTAAGTATGCAAGTCTGTGCAACATAACCAAAAGACAGAGTTCTCACCAATGCAGCAAAACTTGCTCTCACCTCCAGCTGTGATATCAGTTTGATTGGGTACCACTTCATTTATCTTTGTGCTGAACAATACTGCTCTCTTGAATGGCAGAATTTCTGCAGCAGATGGCATTTAGGAGGAAAACGTGAAAGGTGTAGTCAGGGTGAATGCTGAGTGACCACTGTTTTCATTCAAAGGAAAAATGCACCTATTTCAAGAGGTTTTCTCCTTTTTGATAAACTCATTTTTGATAACAACTTGTTTCCCAACACTGGGAAGAAGAATTTTATCTCTGTGCCAGGAACTGAGAATGGACCTCATCTACAAGCTTGTAGAGAAGGACCTAAAGCGTAAAGTCATTTTAGGTCTTCGTTCTTCATCAGAGGTGTTGTGTTCATAAGGTAGATCATGATTTCAGTTTTACTCGTCAAAGAAGTCTGTAAGTTAGACAGACTATGAGACAGCTCAACTGGCTGATGGTTATGGAACAGTAACTTGTCACAGCAGCCTATGGATCTTTTCAGAGTAGAACAGCATTACAGCAATATTGGATAAATGCCACCTGCCAAAACCCAGGATCTGTTACACGAGGCCTGACATCATTGTCTTGGGCTGCTCACACAAGAAATTATGGATGGTACTGAGGATCTCAGTGAAGTTTTATGTTCAGAATTTGTGAACTTCACTTATCCTCTCACAGTGGTGAGGCAGTCAGCAACAAAAAATTTTATTTATCATTGACACTGGGACTGCAGATACCACTAGGGAAGCTCTACGATATAAACAAGGGGCAAAGAGAAGCTATCCAGCTTCTCACTTCTGTAACAGTTTTGGTACCAAGAATCTTGCCAAAGCCAACGGTTGCTCCAAAGCTTGGAAACACAGCAGAGCTGATCCTCTCGTGTCTCTTGCAACATTCCAAGCAGTACTGTGTTTCTCAGTATTATACAGGGAATGGTGACTAATGAAACAAGTTCACCAACAACGAGTCTGTGAGTGAGGTCTGGTAAAAGATTACATTTTGGGAGTTTCTGGCATTATAAACAGCAACTCCAGTCCAAAAAGCTCCACACTTAACAACCAGGCTGACAGAAGTGTAACACAAACACCTGTACAGAAAGCAGTGAGCAGTATGAAAATTTGTGGATGTGCAGCTGTTTTTGAAATAACTAATTCTTTAGCTCTTTTAGCTCATCAGAAATGTTTTCTTGCTGGAGTTAGACACTGTGGGCTTTCCTCATAAAAATCTTCAACTACATTTTCTTTGTTTCCTGCAGTTGTATCTGTCACACAGATTCCTAGGCTTTCTGATGCAAGGTCTGTGCTACTACTTTACCCAAGAGATGTACCTGGACTTTTAATTTCTTGTGCTTGACGGGATACACAGCAGAGGGTTTGCAGTTAGTAATGTTTTCCTGGAATGCATCTGTCTTCCAGACAAGAGAAAAACCACAGCATCCACTATTTGCTGAACAGCATTGGGGATTAATCTGTGCAACTTCAAGAACATCACTCTCTGTTTAGATGAATGTTTTATATAGAAAATTATGCATGTATTCAAATTCATATGTACTTTTCCTAGAGAGTTTTCTAGCAGTGCATTTCAGAAACATAAAATTCTGCCAGTGAAACCAGAAAACTTAAAAAATGTGCACCAGCCTGTCATCCCAAAAGCAAGAAAATTCTATTCAAGCCACAAGATTCGTGAGCTCAACTGAAGCATCACCACACTCTTCTACCTTTTATGCGACATGAACAAAAGTGAACTACAACAGTGTGGTGTTCCCACCATCACAAAAATCCCTACTTCACATATTTTTCTGATTCCACACTATCAATAAGAATTTTTACACTTTGTTAGCCTAAGAGAGCACAAATAAAGAATCATTATAAAAGAAGGGAGATGGTGGTGTGTTTTCTATGAACACATGTTTTCACAAAAATTTCTGTAAATGTAAAGTCACAAAACCACAGATGATATGAGTTTACCAAACAAAAACCAAATGCTACTCAGGCAATTCAGGAGTTAGTTCATATTTAGCCCAGCATTTTTTTACTGGAAATTCAACATTTATGTTCTAATATAATGTGGAAGAAATTTCAAACCCAAGACAGGCCAAGCAGCACAAGTATTTTCTTTGCAATGGTTATAAAGTAAGTATGATGAGGAAAGGTCCAGCACATCTATCCTAAAGCGAGGACATAACTCCTGCCCTCATGTAATACCTGGAGGCCAGCTGGCATTGCTGGATTTACTTCCGATCTTGTTTGTTGGTGGAGATTTGGCAGGTAACCAACTATCACCAGCAGGGCCTGCATGGCTGCTCAGTGGGTCGCCCTGGATTATGTCAAACTGGTTGTAGGGCGATCCTCCGCGAGCCTTTCCAGGGGGCACTATTGCACCTGAAGCATTAAAAACATACATTTACACTCAGGAAAGGCTGGGATCTTCAGGAATATGATATATTAAACCAAAAATATTTAAGATGCATACTGGTGAGGCAAAACATAGTTTCATTTAAGCTATTTCACCTCTGGCAAGATGATCCTACCAGGGCATTCTCAAAATTCCCCTTCTCACCATTTTTGTGCATATTGGCATCTTGTGAAGCCACAGAGGGCAGCCCTTCCATCATAGTCCACTGCTTAAAGCGGGATTCTGTTCCAGCCTCTTTCCCTCCCACTATGCCATAATCCATGCCACTTGAGCCAAATCCTGTGAAACAAACAAACAAAACTTCATTGTCATTTTCTGTTTTGTTTTTAAGTATCTTTAAACAGGGAGTCATTGTGATCATAAGAAAAAGGTGGGAAAAAATATCAACAACAGCAAAGGGTATGTTCAAGTTCAAGGGGCATCTTCCAAGTAAGTGTGTTAGGTCAGTACACTATGATACGCTTTCTTCTTAGGTTTGTCTTCTTCCCATGTAATGAAAAATAATGCAATTTGATTCAAAGTTGACACTTGTCATAACCTTCACTCTAATGCTTATACATAAATTACTCATTTCTGGACCCAGATATAAGTGATTAACACAATTACCACATTAATAATATGGAAGATACAGGCAATGCACCAAACCTCCTTCACAGAGCACTTACCACCTGAACCGTATCCAGGTATCTGCCCTTTGGTCTGTAAATCTGAGAGACCCACATTCAAAGGATTGGGTACCATGCTGTCTAAATGTGGCTTAGGCCCAACAGGGTGGGATGGCGAATGCTTCATGCCAGGCTGCCTCTGCTGCTGCTGCTGGAGGGCACTCACCATACGAGCAATCTGCAAATGGAAGAAGAAACCGGTTCATCTATGCTATACTGTAACATAGAATTCCAGTAAACATAAAGAAACGGTGACTGCGAAGAGATCCGAAAGACCCTGCTCTCCATAAAGTGCAATATGAAGAGAGCAGATGACATTACTAAAGCCAGCACCATCTCTACTGCAGACTGCATTTCCCCAGCACAATTCATACTTCATATGATTGACAAAATCAGTGCCACACACCTGTTGCTCCTGCTGTTGTCGCACAGCTTGAGATAACTTTCTCTGGCTCTGTAACAGCTGTTGCTGCTGCTGCTGCTGCTGAAGGAGGAGCTGACAAGCCTACAAGATGAGTGGGGGTGGGAAGAGTGAAAATACAGAGCTTATTAAGTGAAATATAATTGCCAGGAGCTATTCACTAGCAAACACCTTGCTCAGAACTTAGGTAAACTTTCTCTCATTCCACTCATTCAAGTAAAATGACAATGAATGCATTAGAAGAAATACCACATCCTTCACTTGTTTCTAATTTAACATTGTGCAACAGAATTACTCGTACCTGCTTTATTACCATCAGTATGACTACAAGTCTGAAGAAAACTTCCATTAAAAATCGACAAACAACTGCTTTCTGTACAAAAACATGGGTTAGAGTCATTACTAACCCACTGCAATCCACAATAATTAATGGGCCTATTTGGTTTATCTGCTGCCTTCTCGCAGAGTTTTACTACCCCATATAGCAAAGAGGGAATACTTGTATGAAATAACATCAGTAGAACAAAACAGAATAAGCATAAAAAGAAAACTCTTTCAGCAGACAATTTGTAAACAGTTTGTAGTCTTGTTTCACAAGATTACTAGCTACTTACTAATTGAAACTGGGGAATCTGTGGAAGCTGGCTCAGCATGGCAATCTGTTGTGGAGAAAGCTGGGGGCCCATATTGAAAAGACCAGGATTCAAGCCACTGTTGGGAAACTGTTTGAGCATGGAGGCCGAAACCTGCATGGAAACCAGTTATATCCTGAATGCACCGCTATGAGGAAAAGATGATGAAGTAGACTTATTTCTATAAGGGAACAAGCATGACACCAACCTTCAGTGGTGTTCTGGGAAGGACATTACAGATTTATTAACACATCACATTTAAACATGCACAACCTATAACTTGGGCAGAGGGAATACCTCGCTTGATTGACAGTATACAGTATTACATGTGCAGATGCAGACACACACACAAAGGTTCCTCCCCAACCAATCAGGTGCTAGAGACTGCACTAAATTTAAATGCTGATATATATGCAACTAACCAGTAATCACAGTACTGCATTATCACATTAAAAACGTACTGCTTGACAAGGGAAAAGAAAGGCATTCAGGCAGTCACTGGAGCAAAGAAACAGTGCCTCATAGAAAGAGTTAATCTCTTTGTACATTGAATAAGATATAGTAAAAGACAGGAGTAGGCGGAGAAGAATCCCCCCATTTCTCCCTGCATTATTTGAGAGTTATGCAAGTGCAACTCAGGAGAATCTCAAGAATTGTTCTCCAAGTCCAAAGCAGAAGGTACACTTGTACATTTGGAGACCCTGAGGTCTTATGATTAAGCTCTGCAATGTAAATGTAACATGCAGCCCTTCATCAAACATCTCTTTGGGGGGGGACAGGAAGCACAGGACAAGACTACTTAAAAAAATTAAGCAACCTGTCACACTTCAGAAACACTTTAAGCTTTCACGTTTCTTTGTTCTTTTTAAAATACTTTGCAAAAGCCTATACAAGACATAGGATACCCAAATTCACTTTTGAGGTTTAAAAATACTGGTAGCGAGCATTTACCATCAACTGCCTTGGAATAAGATAGAATGCTAATGTTCCTGCGCTGAGTTTTAAGTACTTTCACTATGAATTTTAATGGTTTTATCTTATTTAATTTTTCCATTTCTTAACATCAAGTTGAGACTAAGACAGGTGTATAAGTAACCTCAATGATGTGCTCTGAAGGCTGTAGCTCTACTTTCACAAGTAATCAGTTGCTATAAATTCCTTACCTGGGGAGAAAGGAATTGGGGAGGCACTTGCGCCCGGATATTGGGGGAAGGATTTAGTGGCTGCACTGGTGTGTGCATGCCCCTCGATTGTGCTGTGCTGTTTCCAAACAAACCATGATTGCCACCCTATAAAATTAAAGCAGTAGTGAGAAGATCAATCTTGCAGGATAATGGATTTCTATGCTAGTAACTACATATTAGTAACAATGAGCCAAGTACTGACTTAAACAGAGTTCCCTTAGAATTACAAATGTTTGCCTAAAATCAGTAATATTCTACCTGGGTTAAAACCACTGTACTACATTTCTGAGATGCAGGTTATTTCTCCTCTAACACTGAAGGGTCATGCTTATCTACTTACTTCAAAGCACATGACAAATTGAACATTTTAAGATTTTGCACTTTTCGTGTTGGGAAATGGAAACTTAGAGTACAAACAACAAACTAAAAACTCCCTTCCACTGGCTTACAAGTATGGCAAGACTGTGTCAGCAAGAATTCTGGTCCCCCATTTTAGAGATTTTCCTGAGATATCACTCGTAAGGCTATTATTTCCTCTGCAGGCCTTTCATTAACTGAAATTTGAATTCTAAAATACTACTAAAATTTTTCCTTCTGCCATGAAACCTGCAACATTCTGGATCCGGATATTTTCCTTCCCCTTTTCTCCCACTAAATTTGAAGAAAATTTTCAAGTGAAAAAAAGAATTGTGGTGGTTTTTTTTCTTTCAGTGATTTATTTCCTAACACAAGAATACTTGCTGTTTGAGTTCTTTAATGGGAAGTATTTACTGGTTTATAAGCAACTTCTGTAATAAACCCTAATGCATGAAAAAGACCAAAGAACATTTGTGATTATGTTTCATGATTTCAGCCTCTTGAGCAGACTTTGTGGTACCATTTTTCAAAAGAAGCAACAGGAAATGTTATGAACAGTCTCCTAAACTAACTAAGGGAGCTACACTCTCTTGCTTCTAAAAGCTGAAACTTTTACTCCAAAGCACCCTTATGTGCCATGATTTTGTCCTTTCAGTTTCAAGACCCTCAGCATTTCCCCGTCTCCTGCTGTATATCAAGATGCCTCTGACCCTCAGATCCCTGGGGTTCCAAAGAGTGCACTTTTCACTCTTCAGCCATCATTCACCATTCTGCCTGTCCATGCCAGCAATGCTGCACCCAACATGAGTTCATCATTCTTCCAAACTGAGATTGTGCAGGCCTTCACTAAAACCTTTCCTTCCCTTATATACCAGGATTTCATAAATCCTACCATAGTACCGTGCATGACACTCCTACCATAATACTGAGCATCCTCTGCTATCCTTTTGCTCAAACACAAGTCCCTCCTCCTGCTTCTACACCGGCAGCACAACGGATTGCCTCGCTCACCTGCATCTCCCTCCAACTAAAGTATCTTCTCCTTCAGAAGCAACTCCTAAGCATGCAGGACGACAAACAAAAAACCCCAAAAGACAAGAGGTTTCATTCTGGAAAGAGCCAGCTGGAGTCAACTATACATTAAAACTTTTGAGAGGCCTTGAAGCTGCAGTTACACTTTTAGCTCTCTGTATAACTCTACACAGTTCTGCACACTGAGATCAGCAACATGCCTGCAAATTTTGGACTTAATCTGATGTTCAACACTGTCACATAGAAACAGAAAGACAACACAAAGAAACACCATCATGTTAGGCATGTGACTACATAAGCTAGACCAGCTGCAATAATTAGGTACTATTCTTTCATTTCCTAGTATTCCTAAAGTATTTTCTTCTAGAATAATGCAGAACATAATAGCTAGAAATTCTTCCAAACTGCAGTTAATAATTTAATTTCTTCCCTCCCATTTCCCTGTACAAAAAATATTACTACTTCAAGAATTTTTAAAGGCTACTAAATCAATCCTTACTTTGGACCATGAGGAAGGGAGAAAGGAACAGGCACAATGCTAAATCACTGCAAAATTTTACAGGCACATTTCTACATACAAGGTCTTTGAGTGGAGTCTGAAAAAATTCAGTGTTGGGTTTGATGGGGCAAATGAACAGCCTCTAACTGGGTTTTAAGCCAGAAGTTAAAATAAAGGATGCCACTAACTTCATGACTTCTGAAAAGCACTTCTACCTGCTGTTGCACTGTGATTTAGGAAGAGGCCAACAAAACCATACAGAGTACGTTCTGATGCTAGGAACCAAAGTGGACTGATTCTCAATGGCCTGATACAGCTGAAATTTCCATTAACAATTTTAATCTATTCAGCAGAAAAACAAATGCAAGCAACCAACTAACCAGGATTAAGCCCAGGTTGCAGCCTTATAACAATGCATCTTATAAGGTGGCCTGCTTACTTGTCTAGCAGCGAAGTTTTGGGGACTGAGCCCTGAGCCGATTGCCCCAAGGCCGACGTTGGATAGTGTGGAACCAGAGGGAGACAGCTTGTAGCTGGGAGAAGGGGAGAAGGGAGAGCAGGGAGCCTCATCCCCAAGGCACCCATCTTGATTGGAGAAAGGCAAAGTCAGCTGAAGCAGCAGTTAGCCAACAGCAGGAGTTGGTTAGTGAAGCAACAGAACGCAAGAGGAGAGAAAGAGGGATGGTGAGTGACCAGGAAGAAGCAAAAGTAATTTGTAATAGCAGTTACAAGGACAAAACTTCTGATTCAAACGATCACTTGACAATTAAGATTTTTGGTCCAAGGAGGTAATTGATAAATTCCCATGTTTTCTTTTTAAAAATACATTTTGAACTCTCATGAAATTTGTTTCTGATAGTGGCTATTACCACTACAGAAACAAACACATCTTGAATGAATTCCTAATGTTAGCACACACCTACCAGCACATTTTGTTAGGAAACGCATTAGCTTTGCTCACGGTATTTATTAGTTATGCCACCAGAGGGAGCTGACAAAACTTTTTTTTGCCTTGTTATACCAAAATGGAGGAGTTAAAAAATTCCTTGACAGTTAACACGCCCTCAGAATTTTTAAACCAAATTTATTTTCCATTTTACATGTGATAAACTGTATTTAAAAAAAAACAGCCCTAGAGCATTCTGAATTTATTGGACACTTTCCAATTCATAATGTGAAGCAATTAATATTTGGTAATAACAGTGAAAGCTTCTGTTTGAAATAGGCAAGAATATGAAAGAAACACTACCATAACATACAACAGATGTCACAGAGAAACAGATGTCATACAGAAGCTTACAGCACACGGACATACAGCATAAGGGGTTGTGGAATTTAGAAAGGGTGTTTCCAATAAATGCCAGACATGAAAGAAGAAAAAAATTTGGAAGACTGTGATTACTTATATTTACTTAGATCTCGACCAACTTTTTTTTTACAGTAGATGACTGTAGTTAGTAGCCAAAAGAATCATCATGATGAAACCGATAATGAATTTCATTGCTGCCAGTAGTTTACCCTTCCAAGAAAAAAGAAAAAAGGAATTTCTGTCTACCTCAAAACCCGTCTAATCTGGAATAAAAACCCTCACTCTCCCCAATTTATTTTGTCTATGCACATCTGACACCTGTTTTAGACACACATTCATTCTACCAATATAACTCCCCCATACCTTTTATTACTTAGCTCATTAAGGGTTATTGAATTTTTAGCACCTCTGGAGAAGTAGGCTAAAAACTGGGACCTTGAACATAGAGGTTGGTATTAACTTATCTAAAGATATTTCTCTCACCTTCTCAAAATAAGGCCCACTATCTGTGGTTCCCATGTCTTTGGAATTAGGTGGACGGAACCCAGATCGATCCTTTCTCATCATGTCATTAAAATCCCCGAGATTCATGGCTCGTTTATCTACCTCAAACTTCTTATCTGGGAGACCACCTGTAAAAAAAGAGGAAATTAGTGCAAATAATCTCTACCATATTTCATGACAGCAGGTTCACAGCCAAAGAAATAATCTTTAAGATCAGGGTATAAATTACATCTCTCTTATAATTTAGCATAGCTACAGTTGGTATTAAAAGTGTTGAAAAATTCACGTAGGAAGCTTCATTTAACACTGAACATGCCAATTTACTTTATTAGAGTTTAATGTGAACTATTTCTCACAATTTAAGTACAGATATAAACATATACATTTCAACTAATTATATTAATTAATACCTAGTTCTCTATGTCTTCCAATACCTGCAGTGTTATTTGTTGCTACTCAGTATGTAGAAAGACCACTATTTAAGTTCTCCATGTATTCTACTTAGCCTTTCCTGGGTTTGACACTAAGAAATTCTTTGAGATGCTTTGCAAAATTTGGTCACATGCATATAATTTGGTCAAAATTCTCCTGCAAGTCATGTGAACTTAACTCTTGAACACAAGAGATCAACTGGTATATTGTAACTTCAGACAGACAACCAATCTCCCTCAGCCTGTACACAGTAAGAGCCACTAACAGAGACATTTCTCAAACACCTCCTAAAGTCTCCTGCAATTGTTTAATGAGTATGAGGAGATTTCAATAACAGATGACCAAATGGAAACATACACAGTGAACAAGACGTCAACTTTCTCTAAAAGCTGTATCATCAGCCAAAGAGCTGACTGGAAGAAGTTTTCTACCTTACACACTGAACTGTTGCCAAGGAACAATTTTTTTGGTCATATGTGGCACCTGTAAGCTATCAGATGCATACTGCTATTGAAGTAGATGGAAAACATCTTCATTTTAAATACGGATGTGACAGAAATGAGCTTTACTGGTATTTTTAGTTTTAAAGAATACTGTTTAGTTAGTAGCACAGATGGTCTTTCCAAGAACCATTTTAAAAACATGTCAGCACAATTAACAAGAAAATCTATGACTTTTCCATAGGAAGCTGGTGATAGATGACCTACCCTACCACTGACAAAAAACTAAACCTTTACCACACAGAGCAGACAGCTTCAAGACAGCGTTCCTTGAAAAAGCTTCTCAAATCCAGCACCTCTTCCTAATGTCCAATCCCACTCTATTAATATTCACAGCTATGCTACTGCCAAGAAGCTATGAAACTGACCACTAATTGCATGGGTTTTTCTTACATGCACAGCTTTCAAAGTTGATCCAGCTTCATCCTCTCAGATGCCTTTAACATTATTTATCACAAACCAGTTGACAAATCACCTACGTATCTTAGCTTGTAACTGGAGTCATACTGACCTGGATGAGCTCGTGATTCTCTGATCCCTTTCTAACATATCCTAAAAAGCTACAACTGGCTCTGCAAAAGCAGTCACAAAGTGTCACGCACAGCTCAGGGCTGTCAATACCTACATCAAACCACTGCACACAATGCCAGCACTGTGCTACCAAAAGGCTTGTGTGCTTTAATTCCACACAGGAAGCCCTGGCCATTAGCTGCTTGAAAAGAAACTGAAAGCGAGGCATAGTTGCATCACTGTCTGAAATGAAACTGGGTCAATGCCAACGCAAGATGACTAAGCCACAGAAACACCCTTCTGTCTCTCCAGTTGTCCTGATGATCCAATCAGCTCCTCAAACATTACTGAATGATGCCTTGTAAAACATACAGAGCATTAAAAGAGCACCTCTGAAGGCTTCAAGCACAGATATGCATGTCACTTAGTGCTGAGGCAGCTGCTTAAACTTCAATATAAACAGGGCCTCACTGAGAGAGACGACTGCACTCCTTTATCCCATTCACAGAAAATTCTAACGCAACCTTGAAACCTGTTGTGTGAGTCTCGTCTTTTGAACTTGTCAACTAAAGCTATAAATAATGCAGGTGGCTAAAGAATAGCTTTACCTTATGTAGTACAAGACAACCGTCAAAATCTGAAAAGTCTGAATTACCCTCTATAGTAGGCAAAGCCACTTGTGTATTAATAAATATGAAGCCTTGAATTCTCTACACACAGAAACATAGAACAGGTTAAAAGTTAAACCATCTTCATAAAAGAAGACCCTATTAGTTCTTGGATTTTTCCCACTATTAAGAATTGTGAAAAATATTAAAAAATGCAAAATCAAGCAAGGACTTGGAAGATGCCGTTCACTCCCTAGTGTGGAAAAAACCACTATCAAGTACATCTCCCTCACCACATGCATAGAGCTTAAAAAAAAGAAGAAAAAGAAATCTGAATTCCATGTAAAACTATATAATATGATCCTGCACTGGGAAGTAGGAGACAGAAACTGCTGCTGAGCAAAGTTACCCAAAACATTTGCCAACAGGAGACTCCAACATGGTGAAAACAGATGCACCCAGTGGGGTAATCCAAACAGAGAAAATCATTTGAAACATTTTCTGCTTGACCACAGAAACATTTTAAAGATACTGATTTTATACCTTTACCATAAATTTACATCATCCAAGCCTACTGAGCAAGCACACGCACTTAGATATTGAGGTGTTTCATCTGAATGATACATCAAATTACAGCTTTGTAACGTATTTACAATAGCCAGGTGCACTGATTGCATTTGAGTCAAGAGACATTTTAAATTAATTTCTCAGTATTTACAGGTGATTTGAGAACTCCCTGATCTGCAAAGGTTTTAACCAATATATTAAAAAAATAGATAAAGGTGATTATCAAACAGGGGAAAAGAAAATACAAAATATTAAGTGGTTCTGACAAGCTACTTTACTGTAGCAAACTTCCTATCGCAGAACTTACAGAATAGGAGATATTTCAATGGGAAAAAAGTTATACCCTATTTTCAAAGTAGACAAGCTATCCATTAAAGAGATTTGATAGAAAAAGAAAAGAAGTACATCTGCCTCAGGCATGTTATCGATACATCTCTTTTCTGACCTGGTCAGTAAATGAAAGTATTGCTCTAGCGCTTGAAATTAAGGGAACACACTCTTCAAACAAGGACACTGAGACCAACGTAGTAAGAATTACTGACAGCGCGTGATGGTCAGAGCCAAGGTGCTCCACGCATACCAAACCCTAAGTTTTCTTTGACACAGGTGGTCTCCAAGCACAGATTTAACTGCACATTTATCCATAAGCTAGGAAAGTATCACGCTGGCAGTTATCTGTCAGAAAAACCTGGTATATTGCAATCTTGACTGAAAACCAGTTGAAGAACAAGCCTACCTCATAAATAATTCCAACTTTTACAGTTTAGAAGTAGACCTAGACTTAGCAAAACAACTTATAGCTTTCCACAAACAATTGCTGTACGCAACAAGAGCAAAACTGCTGAACAGAAGGAACAGAAAAGCCTATGAAGATCTGTTACATTCTCAGTCTTTCAATAAGAATACAAGCCATAATAAATGGCTCTACCTAAGTTAAAGGGATGCCACCATTAATGGGCACACTAAACTCTAGGAAGTGCAACATATCAAGGTAAAAGATGCAGCCTTTCTGCAAGCTTTTGATGCCTGAGGCGGCCACCTAAAAACAGA
>WEIT01020588.1:24759-36933 GCA_013389985.1 Dryoscopus gambensis
TAACCTTACCAGGATGTGTGACTCAGTATCTTCAACAGGGCTTTAGATTTGTCAGGAGTACTGCTTTTTTTCCCCAAAAGGCTATGTTTTCATTGGCAAACAGTGTAGTGTAAAAGGATTTAATCAGTAGTAGAGCAGATGGTACTGAGCTCCTCTCATGTCCATCATATGTGCTTTGCTTTTAATTAGATACAGTTTGTCCTCTGAGGCCAAACAGTTGCACAATACATGTGGTTCAGATTTTTCAGAAGGGTAGCTATCCCTTAGACACTGGTGTCTTTGACTGTGGACCCCATGAGAGTGCACCACACAACAGTTTGATCTCATGGTGGGTGTTACCATCTCGTTAATATGTAATTGCTCACACCATCTTGACCCAAATAAACCCTCACCTGCAAAATAAATTATTATTTCTTCTCATACCACTCTTTGCATGACACAGTTGTACCTGTTGCTTGACTACCTCCATACTACAAGTTTGCATTGCAATACAGTTCAGGAAGACGAGGTAGATTTAACAGCTCTGCTGAGGCATCACCTTGAACTTGAAAGCTAATATTCTTCTGCATTTTATTTTCCCTGAGAGAAAAGCAAGAGAGATGATTTGTTTAATTTCAATTTAAACGTAAGAAAAAAAAAGTCCCTTCTGTGACTTTTTGTAGCAACAGAAATATGAGCACTAAAAAGTCAAAGCCTCCCAAAATGTTTCTGTCACTTATTTTCCCTGCTTAACTCCAAAGAAAGTTTCAAGTATTTCTTCATACTCCCTCAAAACCTCTAGAGGTCCTTTCCAACACTAACCATTCTGTGATTCTGTGAATGTGCTGAAATTTGGCTGTTTGACACACACATTTCCCAGTAGCATTTGCTCCATCTCCTTTGGAATATGACTGTCAGAGGCACTAGCTAGTGAGATTTGATCAGGAGCGTGTTTTGTGGCTTCTTCATTCCAGCTCAGAGAAAGAGACCAGGCAGAGGAGATTGGGGTGTGTGGCAGCTGCTCACAAACACTAACAAGAGAAGTGCAGGGGAAGGAATGTCCACCCTTTCTGGCTGCGTGAGACAGATGCTCTGCTGCCTCCTTCCCCTGGGTCAGCTTTCAGAGGAAATCATCCTCCTTCCTAGGGTCAGGCTCTGAGCTTAAATACTTTATTCAAAGCTTGACTTGGTCCTGTCTCTTTGAAACTCTCACCATCTCATGATGAGTCATTAATACCCATGAGGTGCACTCCCTAGCATAGAGAATCCTCACAGATAAAAAGGAGCACTTCAGACTCCTCAAAGGTTTTCACCGAGAGTTGGACAGTCTGAGTTGAACAGGAATACTGGAGTGAATTGTGTGAATTATTATGTAAATGTGGTAGGAGGCTTTGGGACAATGTTTAAAAGGTTTGGGCAGTTAAATATGAATCTAAACAAATTATTATTTCTGATTTAGTTTTAATCTAATAAATACTGAAAAATGTGATACTAAATATTTGCAAGCCATTGGCCACAATTCAAAGAATTAGTCAATCTTTAGAAGTATTTTTTAAAATAGGATGGAATTGAGGGAATCTGAAGCTCTCTGGTACTTGCATTATGCAAAGGATAGAGTGCGTCAAATTTTTATATATTCTTAACGAGGTACTTGTAAGTTGAATAAAAAAATAGAATTATTACTTTTTCTGGCTCCAAAAAAATAATTCCCTGGCAAATGACAGTGTACTTATGTGGTGTTACTTGTGCATTTAGAATTGCTATTTTTATTAGCTGTTGAAAATAACTGTCCCTTTTTTCCTCCCCATATGACAAGAGTTTGTTCTAAAATCTACTTGACCATTAAAAATTGTGTTTTCAATCACAAGTTTACATACTATTAAATGTAAGGAATACTGAACAATTATGGTTCTGCATAACGCTATTAAATAAGAGAAAGACATTAAAAATACAGGTAAACAAATGCACATGAAAAGACTCTAATGTGGTAAATTTATTTCCTATGTGCAACTCATCAATAGACAGAGAATCTCAGCAGGGAAAATAAATGCCCTCAAAGGACATTAGCACTTGAGAAAGGACTAATGATGTCAATTAAAGTGAAAAGATGAAATCCTGGGGATTTTCCCCCTCACAGTTACAATGTTTGTTTCCTAAAGTCAAAGAATCCTGTGACCCTATTAATTTTTCACTTGTTTTTTTTATACAGTAAAAATGAATAACAAAAAGCTTTAACTGAATTCTAGGGTGCAAAAGGTATTTAATTTTATAGAATTGCCTGTTTTCGGAGGCTCAGTGTTTGGGTCTACTGATTAAAAATATTTCGTTGGCAAGAGAATAGGAAAAACGTTGACAAAAAATAATTGCAAAAACTCGCAGCAAGGAATAATCTAAAATTACATGGAGGCAATATCTTCAATTTTGTGCCACCAGCAAGTGTTATCTTGTAATATTAACAATACATTTTAATTGAGGTTACATCCTAATGGAACCAAAGGGAGTAATTGCAGAAACACTTCAAGCACAAGGCTTAATTAAAATTTCTTGTTGTATAAAATTGTGGCCTTTCAACTAATTTAGGTAAACATTTTGGAAAACAATTGGAGTGGCTTGTAATGTAAGCTTTTTCAAGCAGCGGTATTATTTGCTTATACTTGCTTAATCTTGGTTTACAGCCAAAGCTTTATATTCTAGCAGTATTTGTATATTTTTAATTTCTTTGATTCTTTTCTTTTCCCTTTCAAGGGGTTGAGGGTCCACAATGTAAAATTTGGCAGGGGTTTAAATGCAAATAAACTAATCTCATTTGTTCATCTGAATTAGCCGTTTCCTATGCAAAACACTACACTACTAAACCGCTGAGATCTTAAATAATGTAAAACAACATGTATGTTTATTTTTTCAACAACTTAGTGAAACACTATTCACACTATTGACAATCTATTTAAAAATATCAAAAATTTATAACATGTATTTACTTAAATGCTGCATTTCCTTCTTTTTTTATCAGCTATAGCTTGAGTATTTTTTAAGTGTTGCTTTCCTTGCCTACTGAGTGAAAACTTGGCCCACTTGAAAGTAATGGGAATACTCCACTGACTATAACACATTGACAATTTCACTTGGTTTTAATTACCTTTGGTATAATGGGTAACTCTCTATTGTGAATAATACATACCAGGTAAAATCACGAAAGAAGCAACAGATAAGCTTGTAATACCAAGTGTATGAAATCAAAAACTGTTTGTGTGTACAAAATAAAATTTTATTAGGTTACATTTCCAGTCAATCAATCAAAATGACACAGGGACCATTTTAATTCATGATTTGACATATATGTCTAGTGAAAATATCTTTATCAAGGAGAATAGACTGTATTAGGTCAAAGGTTATACTTAATAATGGCAGAGTTCAGTCCTTTCCCATTCTCCCTAAGACTGCACCAGCATTTCTCCTCAATCTTATCCTGATGGACCGTTTGATGATGTGTTGGAGTGATGTCTAGCCAGCCCTTTATAATACCCACAGTCATTTACTGCTTTAAATTGTACATTCCCATCTTATCTGTAACCAGATGTGGTTTACGATATTATATATTCACTGTTAGAAGTTCCTTCACTTTCTTCATGATCTAATCTGAGTGACAGAGGCAGTGAGCAAAGACAATCAAATATCTATCATTTTCATATTTGCATTGTCATGACAGATGTTATTGTTGGCTGCTGTTTTCTGGGTGTCTCACTCTTAATGGCCTGGTTTTCTCATTGGCCATTGCTGTCAACCTCAAAGCTGAGACAATCCAGAAATGTCACTGTTCACCCACTGATTACTGCGGTATCTTCTACAGTCTTTTTCTTAATCCTACCATGTCCACCAGAGAGAAAATTTACTTAGCCTTGCCCTATACCATTCAAAGTTAGATTTGGTGCCTGGATTTTTTTTTATTTTTGTCATCAGCACAGTCAGAGAAGACAAGCATGAAAGTGAGATCAAAAAGCATATATTACCCTCTTATCTTTCAGCGCTTGAATCCAAAATAACTCTCATATGCTCACCTAGAGGACATGGAGCACATTTTTCAAAGGAGAGAAAGGACGTTAGCACAGGAGCTACCAGGGCTCACTGACAGAGCTTTAAACTAGATTGGAAGGGGAAAAGGGACAAAACCAGTGATAAGCAATTGCCAGTGATAAGCAGTAGGATGACATGCCACAACTTGATGAACTGAACGCTAGGGTTGCTAGTGAGAGCCCTTGGGGTTGAAACTGCCCAGAAATGTGAGGGACAACAACTTTAGTAAATGGGGTTACATCAGGCTGGTGGCCGGTCACTAGTGGGATTCACATGACTTCATCTTAGGGCCAGTTCTCTTCTAATACGTTACAAACAACTTGGATGTAGAACTTGAAGGGATCCTAAGTTTGTCAGTGACACTAACCTGGAAGGAGCTGATTACTCCACTGAGGGCAGAGAAGCCCTGCAGAGACCTGAACAAATTAGAGGGCTGGACAATCACCAACCATATGAAGTTCAACAAGGGAAAGTGCCGGATTCTGCACCTGGGATGGGGCAACCCAGGATGTACAGACAGATTTGGGAACAAGATGCTGGAGAGCAGCAACATGGAAAGAGACCTGGGGGTCCTGGTGGATGGAAAGCTGAATGTGAGTCAGCAGTGCCCTGGCAGTCAGGAGGGCCAACCATGTCCTGGGGGTCATCAGGCCCAGCATCACCAGCTGGGCAAAGAAGGGGATTGTCCCATTCTGCTCTGCACTGGGATGGCCTCACCTTGTGTGTCTACTTGTTATAAGTATGCATATGTAGACAGAGGTGGTATGACCCTCAAATGAGCAGGATAGGTCCTCTTCCATTTCCCCTACAAAGAGTGTATTAAAAGGGTGAGATATTGTCTTGAGAACTTCATCCTGGTTAGAACACCTTCAGTATCTCGTTTATGTATGAACTGTCCTAAACTACTGCAATTCGGAGGAAATATTTTAATTACTTACTCTTTCTTGCTTCCACCTGTGGTTCTGACATGATTCATCAGTGCATGCTGAATTCTGCTCGTCTCAGAGATTTCATGCAATGTGCAGTGTGGAGAAGGCAGAGAGACAGGATAAGTGGTAGGATGAGCACATACTTCATCTGCACATAGGATCACATTGAATTGCATATGTGTGCAAAACCATGAAATGTCAATGTGAGACTTACTGACACAGCTGATTTCATGTCTTGTATTTCTGTATGTGTGTATGATGTGTATATTGTGGTTTCCATCAGTTTATGCTGTGTCCTCGCTCACTGACATCCGTCTTTCTTTACAACTGTAATGTCACTGTTCCATTTACTGCACATTTCATTTATTTATTAAATGTTTTCTTTTTTTCCTCTTACTTTTTTGTAAATTTTTTCCTATTATTAGTTATAGAATCATAGATTCAGAATGATTTGGGTTGGAAGGGACCTTCAAAGGTCATCTATTCCAACTTCCCTTCCATAGGCTGGGACATTCATTTACATATGGAAAGAAACATATCTGCATATGATATTATGGATGTGACAGAAATATGAAAATACAGGTGATATAGTGATATGTCATATAAATAATATAAAATACTATAATTCTTTCTAGTAAAAAGGTCATGGCTTAAAGGAAATGAAATCTTTTATTACCTCTAGAAAAAAATGTTCGTAGTACTAATTTCTGTGTTCCTACAATATGAATGATAGACTTTTGGTGGTTGATTTTGTATAATCCTGGTGTACATAGTTTGTTCCTGCTTCATCTTCAAAAGCTTTTGGCCAACAAGAGCTAATGATAATGACTTCTATTTTATTTCCACATTGAGAACAGACTTAGGAGCTTCCCTTACCTGAAAATTATGCTAAGTGATCTCATAGACATGCTGTAGTTCACAAGCCACAGACTTATTCATGTAGGTGCACATTATTTTTTCACCAGGTGAATCCTTGTCTACTCTGTCTGCAGTTTTCTAATCTGCATGCTTTGCCAGGAATGTCTACCTGGGTCAATGAAACTAGAAATAAGTATTTATGGCTTTGGCTTATTCATAATTTCTCCATTTGACTTCTTGTCGTGTTTTTGCTGCCTGCATCTAGAAATTTTGGTGAAAAAGGTCATACCTTCTCTTGGATTATCTGTAACTTTTGTTTATCAGGGCCTATAGCCTTCATTCCCTGCTCATTGAATACCTCATATATTTTGGGGGTAAAAATTAAGAAAGGTACTTGAGTTTGCTCTAGTCTGACCTTTTTGATTTTCAGAGAGTGCCTTAGTCTCTGAACATTACAGAGAACCTGATGATTCAGACATGTTTGTAGTAGTTTTTAAAATAATCTGCTCAGAATAATCACTCAGGCAGATGGTGAAGCATCATATTGGAAGTGATAAAGTGATAAGGGTAGACAAGTAGAAAAACCCCAAATTATTCTGATTTCATCACAGTGGTTGGTCTGTTTTGCTTGGAGAAAGATAAGTCTGTCCTGGACCATTTTCACAGGTTTATAGTGAAGTTACAGAAAAAACATATGCACACAAACCCCATTATTCTTTATTCTCCTCTCGTGGACCAATGTGGATAGCAGAAATAAACTATGAACAACTGTGGAAAAAAATCCTTAATTTTTCTATAGGATCCTAGGTGGTACACTCGGTCTTCTCCAGGAAGGAGATGCCTGTTCTAAAATCTGTGCTCTTTTTGGAAAAGCAATATAGTTTTGTGATAGAAATACTGTGCAGCTGGGAAAAGAATCTTGAAAATGCTGTTATGCTCATATTCTGTCTGTTCCTAGAAAAATTCACATCTTCTCAAATCTTTTAGACAATTTAATTAAAGGGAAAAAGGTAGTCCACCGTTATTGACCATTTTTTTAATGGAATGGTAAAAGAGGCTGCAAAAGAATAGAGGAAGACTGAAGAGTATAACATATAATATCAAAGATTATTTGGGGGATGAAGACAGTTGTACAATTAGTGTTACTGAACTTTCAAATAGATTAGAGGCTCATATGTTTGTCATATTTAAGCTAGTAAAGTGTAATAGAAAATAATGGCTTATATGGTTTCCCAAAGAGTGCATCAAAAGAGGAAGAGAAACTGGAAGGGAAATATCAAGAAGTAGGTTTTGGTTAATGCAAAAGGAGATTTAACTCATTTGAACATTATGTTCACCACATGTCCCATGATATTTCCAAGAACCATGATAATGTGTTGACATACCCTGTATAAATGCAGGCCTCTGAGAGAGCCAATCTACATTCCAACTTGCTGTTTTCCACTACTTTTTACAAAGAGAAAAGGATAGCTACTACAAAGCAAATACCTTCACCTCATGTCATAATGCAACTACATATTAAACCTTTTTCACGCCTTTTCATTGTTTAGTCCCTTTTATATACCGCTTGATTTAAAGATGATGTATCAAGGATCCCTTGTTTGTATCATATTACATAGGCAGATGCATGTATTAATGAAATTGTGATTTTTTTTTTTTTTGCAATTGACATATCTTTGTTAGAATATTTACAGCTTACATATAGAATATTTCAACAGAACACTTTTTTTCTCAGTTTAAGGAGAAAGTTTTTCAAGTCTAACCAAGAAAATTGGTATTTTTTTAGTGATAAAAAAATGCCCAATTTTCTTATCTTTCAGATAAGAACACAGCACTGCTCCATGAATTCATGCAACTCATTGCTTTTATGTTAACTCCCTATGGGGAAGGGCAACAGAACTGGGTTCCAGAAAATTTATGTGTGGTTTTGTAGTCTCAAAGTGCAATCACTACTGAGGAAATAAACATTTAACTGCTCTGTAAAGGCCTAATGTTCATCATGTGGATGAAAGGTTTTGTGCAGTACATCATGGGCATGCACTGATACCTACAGAGCATTAGGGGGAATTTGAACATTCCAGAGATTCCTGGCTGCAAGCCTAGATTTGATGTCTTTACAGGTCTTTATTTTGCTTCTTTTATGTCTGTCTATTTATTTCTTCATATTGGAACATAACCATGTGGCAATGGGAACGTTTTATAGTGTCTCAGTCAGTTTAGTTATTTGGACAAAATCAGAATGAATTGAAATGCTCAATTCAGTTAGGAATACAGAAACCCATCCAAATGGAGATTGAGTTTTGGGTTTGTTTTTTTTTTAATTGGTTGAAAAAAAATTATATGTTCAGTTGGTAAAGATAAAACATTGATTACCTGAGTTGTCACCCATTTATATATATATTGTGGTACAGATCAGAAAATGGAATATCATCTTCAGCTGCATCATAGTGCAAGATCTATTGCTGCCATACTTGTAATCTGAAGAGATACAGTGGACAAGTTCTCATGTGGAAGATTTTCCAGGAGGAGCCAAGTGCTCTTTGAAAGTGTATGATGGTGATATTGTACATGCAAGCCATCCACATAAGGCCCAGATCAATCCATGGTGTTGTTAGAGGTCTCTAAATTGGCTGAGTTTCATGTACAGTGTGAGATCTAGTGTTACCCAGCCACTGGTGTTAGCCAAAAACTCCATAGCATGTTTTATATGGATTCTGCAGAACAGATTTTCCTTGAGCTGAAAGTGTTTTCTAAGAACTTGCAGCTTTTGTTTACTTCAGAATATTTCTGAAAGGTTAATGTATACAAAGAAAAGAAATGCTAAAATGCCATTGGTACTGTCCACAGAGGAAAAATAGAGATGATAGATGGATATGCATCAAAAAATTGATAAAAAGTTCACATACAATTTGATAGTGAAGAAATTATAAAACAAAGTATTTGAATAAGACTGAAAGAATTAAAATAAAGGGTATAATCAAAGAATAATTTACTAGTGAAAACAGAGCTGTAACAAAATGAGGATACAATATTGAAAAATGCTGTATATATATATTAAACAAATGTACATCAAAGTATTCTTAATTACTTCAATAGAACACCAAATACTAATAGCTGTTTTAAGAGATGTTTATTTTAGAATTAGTTTTTTCTATATGCAGTAATATAAAGGTTTTAATTTGAAATGTAGACAATATATTTTTTTAATAAACAGTTTTCATCTGCACTAGAAATTGGACAGAGCAACAAAAATCATATGATCTTTGCAACATAGATGAATGTAAGTTATATAGTTACTGCAGTTATTTTCTGCACTTAGCTAAACAGCAACAGGAAAGGGCCAGGCTTTCAATCAAGATGTTTGCCAAACAGGAACTACAGCCATGTCTGTGGATGCCTCTGCACAAACAGGAACTATAGCCATGGCTGTGGATGCCTCTGCAAGGAGGCTACATTCACTGCCTTCACTGAAAGAGGTACTTTCTGAGTTAGTTCACTCTTTTTATCAGAGACTGTTTATCAAAAAAATAAAAAATATTGGCCTTTGAACATTTTTTTTTAAGCCTAGGGTGTATTTTTAAGAGATGGTTTTCTTTGTATGTCTTACACATTCAATATTCAAGGAATTGCACAAAGGAGTGATTTTCAGAATCTAGTTTAAAAGTGAACAGGTGCTCTTCAAAGTCTGTTGAAGAACTGCAGAATTCTTGTGTAGCTTGTTGTCAAATGTTCAATATTTTTATATTGGAAATAAAATGGAAAATTTCTCAAATCTGCTACTGATCATGAAACTGTTTTGAATATGAAAAAAATTCGAGCAATGCTTTTGGCCTTTCTTATATGTATTACCACAGAGGCAGCAGGTTGGCTGAGGAGCTCAGCCATCCCTGCAGTATTCCAGCACAGGTCAGCCCTGCAGCTACCTCTGTCAGTGCTTGGGCACTGGCACCCTGAACAAATGACCAAAGTACACATTAGAGAAGGGGTTAAACAAGGAAGATTAGTGAGAAAGGAAGAAATTAAAAGACAAAATAAAGGAGGAGAAACTCTGCAGCCTGGATCCGTCACTGTGCAGCACTAGAAGTGGAAATACTCAAAAGCAGCTTATTGAAATCACAACAAAAATTCAGGATGGTTTTCAGAAGGACTGCCAGTGTTTTGGGTAATCAACCATACTTTAGAATTTGTTGTTGAGGGTAAAGGACTTATTTTTGCTCCAGCATCAGTCACAGTTCCTCTTGCTACATCCTGTTGTCCTGGCAGTGCATAAATCAGATTTCAGATAAGCAAGGCTGCATATTGCAATTTTGTTGTATATGTGGTCCATGAAGGAGATCTGTACAGCAGTTTACAAATGAGGGAGGAAAAGAGGTTTCTCTTGTGAAGAGAATCAGAGGGCATATGAAATGCCATAACCCTTTGAGTCCTTTCTGAAAAATAAATGGATTTTTTTCAAATCTTCCCTGATCTTTGAAGTCTAATTTCTGGGTTGCTTTAGCTCTTTTTTTTTTTTTTTTTTAAGCTTAACTATAGATTTCAGCATAAGCAATGAAAAGCAGTTTTGCACATATGTCAAATGAGGGAAAGACACTATTCAGGCCAATAGTTAGGATTCAAAACAAGATGCCAAGAAGACAGGTTTTAACAGAAACAAGGCCATTTTGGACCCTGAATAAATTACTTGGCATCACTTTACTGTGTTAGTAATACAGAAGAGCAGATAAGAACAGATAATAGAAAAAAAAATGCTTATCAGACTCCTTAGCAAAGATTCCCTACAAAAAATCACTACATAATATTGCCACTTGAAAATGTATTTACACCAGTGAACCTTAGCTTAGCTGAAGACAGATACTTTAAAGCAGGCTCAATGTAGCACTTCCCATATTCAACAATGGGACATGTTTGCCAGTTTTTCACTTGCTCCTATACCGAGTCACAGTAGTTAATTGTTTTGTTCATGGTGTTAGTTAGCCTTAACATGTTGTTAAGGAAAATAATAAGTTCATAACAAAAAATGGTTTTGATTTGTCTACAAGAGTTCTCCAGTGTCTGATTAGGTACCAACAGTAAATAGTAACAGCACTTAATAATTGGCATCAAGGAAGTATATTCCTTACTTGAGAAAGTAAGGACGAAACAGAACAAGCATTTGGTGACATCTTTGCATGTCTTTGTTTTGAATCCAAAGTGTTGGTCTCATTTCCAGTGAGGATATTGTCGGGAGGCTCAGGATCTCAACACAGGAAGTGCTGAGATTTTTCTGAGTGGTGTTAAATACTCTCACTTCTCACAGTGGCTCTCAGATGACATTTATGCCCTGTTCTAACTGGGTAATGATACTGTTGTCCCAAACACATTAGGAAAGATGAGCTGTTTCTGTAAGTTCAAATAAGTGATGCATTGTACATTCATCTGTTACTGAACAGATAACAGTCCCTTGTAGTTTTAAAGTAGCTTTGTTTGCTCTTAATGTGAACCAGCTTAATAATGAGCTGACCTAAAGTATTCTCTGTGTGTATAGAATAGTCCATTTAGTTAATTGTTTCCTAAAATGAGCTAGATTGGTAGCATCTATTTAATGTCTGACTCTGGTCTCAATATAGCCAATTGTTTTCTGCCATGAAATTTAGTCGGAACTGAAGTAGGGCTAGTCTATAAGTTTCACTGCAAATTCTATGTTTAGAAAAAAAAGCAAAACTGAAAAGAATAATAATTTCAGAATCCTTCTCATAGTTAAATTGTGCTAATAATTTTTCTGCACCTAAATCCCCTGGATTGTATCTTCTGTTTTCTCCTCCATGAAAATTATTTCCGAGAAAGTTGCTCAAAAGTTTTTTGGCTTTATTTTCCCTATTCTGTGCAGTAATGTTCTTTGGCTTAAATGCTATAAATTCCAAATTCAGAATTTTGAAAATGGATGTTACTAAAGAAATAGTGGAATTCCCCAAATGGGTAGGCATGAAGGCCTTAATTCCATATGCCACAGGCCTGTTATTACCAGCACTGAGATTCCCTGATGAAATTCGTGACCTGATGAAGTAGATGTGGAAAAGTGCCTTTTGAGATTAGATCAAGATTTTAAAAAGGATATTCCAAATTTATTTTGGCTTACTTACAATAACTATACCTTGCATTTCCCAAATTCAGTTTCTTATTATCCCATAAAGGTGTATAGTAAGGGAACTTTATTGTCTCCTTGATCACAGTCTTGAAATATAGTTTCTGCAGGCTCTGCCCTTTGGTAAATTTCTCTGTATATAACTGGAACCCTTCTTTCTCTCTAAGAGAAGAATTTAAAGTTATTAAACAGCTTAATATATTATTTGCCACTGGC